>JAUJYP020000350.1:0-137687 GCA_030674075.2 Linum usitatissimum | reverse complement strand
GGGTGGTCGACCAACACATAATCATCGCAAGTACCCTAAATAGGCATATCTTGTCCTAACATGGAAGATGAATCACACGCAAAAGCTCTAAGGCCAAGAGCTTATGCTTGAAATTTACTTGCCCAGATAGAGATCACACGATGTATAACCCGAGAGCCCTCGCTCTAGTCACATCAACACATTTATACAATAGATCACACACTATTGTATTATGAAACCTTAACCTAGAGTCCCGGTCGAACCACTAGTTCGACACAAGAAGCCTACTTGGGTTCCAAGCCGAACCAACCTCAACTCAAGACTCCGTAATAAAACAATAACACAAGCATTCAAAGCTGCACCGGAATACTTTAAATAAATTGACCAACAATGATCTTAGAATCCTAAATGAAAATACCACAAAAGAAGATAGAACTCCAGCTTAAATATATCAAAATGGATATCATCCGATATCGAAACGCCGACAAACTCTCTCTCCACCATCACCAAGTACCTATGACTGAAATACAGATACACAAGGGAAAAAATGTCTAATGGGGTCATCGATAAGCACCGACGGCTATCTATACTCGTGTAGAATTGAGATTGTACCGAGAATTTAACATGGAAGTCTATCTAATCACCGCATCTAGTAATGTGACCCTATGGTCCGTATAGGCATCTCCTAGCATCACCACCCGTAATTGTGTGGACAACCTCGCCGTTCATAAAACCATGAAACTACCCGAAATGATCCGTGTGAGCGCATTTGTACGCATACTCTACACGTCCTACTAGAACATCGAATATCACCGTGGATTGCGCAATCCAAAGGTGGTCGACCAACACATAATCATCGCAAGTACCCTAAATAGGCATATCTTGTCCTAACATGGAAGATGAATCACACGCCACGGTTCTAAGGCCAAGAGCTTATGCTTGAAATTTATCGCCTGTTCGTACGAGATCACACGATGTATAACCCGAGAGCCCTCGCTCTAGGCACATCAACACATTTATACAAGAGATCACACACTATTGTATTATGAAACCTTAACCTAGGAGTCCCGTCGAACCACTCGGTTCGACACAAGAAGCCTACTTGGGTTCCAAGCCGAACCAACCTCAACTCAAGACGTAATAAAACCAATAACACAAGCATTCAAAGCCGCACCGGAATACTTTAAATAAATTGACCAACAATGATCTTAGAATCCTAAATGAAAATACCACAAAAGAAGATACAACTCAGTTCTTAAATATATCGAAAATGGATATCATCTGATATCGAAACGCCGACAAACTCTCTCTCCACCATCGCTCAGCATCATGATCGAAATACAGAGATACACAAGGGAAAAATGTCTAATGGGGTCATCGATAAGCATCGACCGGCTATCTATACTCGTGTAGAATTGAGATTGTACGAGAATTTAACATGGAAGTCTATCTAATCACCGCATCTAGTAATGTGACCCTATGGTCCGTAGGCATCCGCCAGCATCACCACCCGTAATTGTGTGGACAACCTCGCCGTTCATAAAACCATGAAACTACTCGAAATGATCCGTGTGAGCAGCATTTGTACGCATACTCTACACGTCCTACTAGAACTCGAATATCACTTAAGGATTGCGCAATCCAGGGTGGTCGACCAACACATAATCATCGCAAGTACCCTAAATAGGCATATCTTGTCCTAACATGGAAGATGAATCACACGCCAAGCTTTTAAGGCCAAGAGCTTATGCTTGAAATTTATCGCCTGTTCGTACAGAGATCACACGATGTATAACCGAGAGCCCTCGCTCTAGGCACATCAACACATTTATACAAGTAGATCACACACTATTGTATTATGAAACCTTAACCTAGGAGTCCCGGTCGAAACCTAGTTCGACACAAAGCCTACTTGGGTTCCAAGCCGAACCAACCTCAACTCAAGACCCGTAATAAAACAATAACACAAGCATTCAAAGCCCACCGGAATACTTTAAATAAATTGACCAACAATGATCTTAGAATCCTAAATGAAAATACCACAAAAGAAGATACAACCTTCTTAAATATATCGAAAATGGATATCATCTGATATCGAAACGCCGACAAACTCTCCACCATCACTCCAAAGACCTATGACCGAAATACAGATACACAAGGGAAAAAATGTCTAATGGGGTCATCGATAAGCACTGACTGGCTATCTATACTCGTGTAGAATTGAGATTGTACTGAGAATTTAACATGGAAGTCTATCTAATCACTGCATCTAGTAATGTGACCCTATGGTCTGTATAGGCATCTCCCTAGCATCACCACCCGTAATGTGTGGACAACCTCGCCGTTCATAAAACCATGAAACTACCCGAAATGATCCGTGTGAGCAGCATTTGTACGCATACTCTACACGTCCTACTAGAACCCGAATATCACTTCAGGATTGCGCAATCCAAAGGTGGTCGACCAACACATAATCATCGCAAGTACCCTAAATAGGCATATCTTGTCCTAACATGGAAGATGAATCACACGCCAAGCTTCTAAGGCCAAGAGCTTATGCTTGAAATTTATCGGCCACCGTACAGAGATCACACGATGTATAACCTGAGAGCCCTCGCTCTAGTCACATCAACACATTTATACAAGAGATCACACACTATTGTATTATGAAACCTTAACCTAGGAGTCCCGGTCGAACCACTGTTCGACACAAGAAGCCTACTTGGGTTCCAAGCCGAACCAACCTCAACTCAAGACCCGTAATAAAACAATAACACAAGCATTCAAAGCCGCACCGGAATACTTTAAATAAATTGACCAACAATGATCTTAGAATCCTAAATGAAAATACCACAAAAGAAGATACAACTCCAGTTCTTAAATATATCAAAATGATATCATCCGATATCGAAACGCCGACAAACTCTCTCTCCACCATCACCAAGACCTATGACCGAAATACGAGATAAGGGAAAAAATGTCTAATGGGGTCATCGATAAGCACCGATGGCTATCTATACTCGTGTAGAATTGAGATTGTACCGAGAATTTAACATGGAAGTCTATCTAATCACCGCATCTAGTAATGTGACCCTATGGTCCGTATAGGCATCCGCCTAGCATCGCCCACCCGTAATTGTGTGGACAACCTCGCCGTTCATAAAACCATGAAACTACCGAAATGATCCGTGTGAGCAAGATTTGTACGCATACTCTACACGTCCTACTAGAACTGAATATCACTTCGGATTGCGCAATCAGGGTGGTCGACCAACACATAATCATCGCAAGTACCCTAAATAGGCATATCTTGTCCTAACATGGAAGATGAATCACACGCACGCTTTAAGGCCAAGAGCTTATGCTTGAAATTTATCGCCAGTTCGTACAGAGATCACACGATGTATAACCCGAGAGCCCTCGCTCTAGTCACATCAACACATTTATACAAGGAGATCACACACTATTGTATTATGAATCCTTAACCTAGGGAGTCCCGGTCGAACCACCGGGTCGACACAAGAGGCCTACTTGGGTTCCAAGCCGAACCAACCTCAACTCAAGACCTATAGTAAAACCAATAACACAAGGACTCAAAGCCGCACTCGAATACTTTAAATAAATTGACCAACAATGATCTTAGAATCCTAAATGAAAATACCACAAAAGAAGATAAACCTAGCTTCTTAAATATATCAAAAACGGATATCATCTGACATATCGAAACGCTCGATAAACTCTCTCTCCACCATCACTCTCCAGTACCTATGACTCCAAATACAAACAGATACACAAGGGAAAAAATTTCTAATGGGGTCATCGATAAGCACCGAGTGCCTATCTATACTCGTGTAGAATTGAGATTGTACCGAGAATTTAACATGGAACTCTATCTAATCACTCGCATCTAGTAATGTGACCCTATGGTCCGTATAGGCATCTTTCAAGACGTCATCACCCGTAATTGTGTGGACAACCTCGCCGTTCATAAGTCTATGAAACTACTTGAAATGATCCGTGTGAGCAGCATTTGTACGCATACTCTACACATCCTACTAGAACCTGAATATCACATGATGGATTGCTCAATCCAGGTGTGGTCGACCAACACATAATCATCGCAAGTACCCTAAATAGGCATATCTTGTCCTAACATGGAAAATGAATCACACACAAAATGGGCTCTCAGACTAAGAGCTTATGCTTGAAGTTTATCTCAAGGTTCGTACGTAGATCACACAATGTATAACTCGAGAGCCCTCGCTCTAGGCACATCAACACATTTATACGAGATCACACACTATTGTATTATGAAACCTTAACCTAGGAGTCCCGGTCGAACCACCGGTTCGACACAAGAAGCCTACCAAGCCGAACCAACCTCAACTCAAGACCCGTAATAAAACAATAACACAAGCATTCAAAGCCGCACCGGAATACTTTAAATAAATTGACCAACAATGATCTTAGAATCCTAAATGAAAATACCACAAAAGAAGATACAACTCCAGTTCTTAAATATATCGAAAATGGATATCATCTCGATATCGAAACGCCGACAAACTCTCTCTCCACCATCACTCCAAGACCTATGATCGAAATACGAGATACACAAGGGAAAAAATGTCTAATGGGGTCATCGATAACCGACCGGCTATCTATACTCGTGTAGAATTGAGATTGTACCGAGAATTTAACATGGAAGTCTATCTAATCACCGCATCTAGTAATGTGACCCTATGGTCCGTATAGGCATCTCGCCTAGCATCACCACCCGTAATTGTGTGGACAACCTCGCCGTTCATAAAACCATGAAACTACCCGAAATGATCCGTGTGAGCGCATTTGTACGCATACTCTACACGTCCTACTAGAACCCGAATATCACTTGGGATTGCGCAATCCAGGGTGGTCGACCAACACATAATCATCGCAAGTACCCTAAATAGGCATATCTTGTCCTAACATGGAAGATGAATCACACGCCACAGCTTCTAAGGCCAAGAGCTTATGCTTGAAATTTATCGCTTCGTACAGATCACACGATGTATAACCCGAGAGCCCTCGCTCTAGGCACATCAACACATTTATACAAGTAGATCACACACTATTGTATTATGAAACCTTAACCTAGGAGTCCCGGTCGAACCACCGGTTCGACACAAGAAGCCTACTTGGGTTCCAAGCCGAACCAACCTCAACTCAAGACCGTAATAAAACAATAACACAAGCATTCAAAGCCGCACCGGAATACTTTAAATAAATTGACCAACAATGATCTTAGAATCCTAAATGAAAATACCACAAAAGAAGATACAACTCCATTCTTAAATATATCGAAAATGGTTATCATTTGATATCAAAACGACGACAAACTTTCTCTCCACCATCGGCTCCGAGTACATGGTGAAATACGGAGATACTGAGGAAAAAATGTCTAATGAAATGCATCGATAAACGGCGGCTATCATACTCGTGTAGAATTGAGATTGTACTAAATTTAACATGGAAGTCATGCAATCAACGCATCTAGTAATGTGACTCGTAATTGTATAGGCACCATACAGCATCGGCCACCCGTAATTGTGTGGACAACCTCGCCGTTCATAAAAACCATGCACCTACCTGAAATGATCCGTGTGAGCGGGATTTGTAGGCATACTCCACATGTCCTACTAGAAGCAGCATCTCACCAGGCGATTGCGCAATCCAAAGAGTAGTCGACCAACACATAATCATCACAAGTACCCTAAATAGGCATATCTTGTCCTAACATTGAAGATGAATCACACGCCACGGTTTTAAGGCCAAGAGCTTATGCTTGAAATTTATCGGTTGCACAGATAGAGATCACATGATGTATAACCTAAAAGCCCTCGCTCTACTCACATCAACACATTTATACAGTAGATCACACACTATTGTATTATGAAACCTTAACCTAGGAATCACGGTCGAACCAACGGTTCAACACAAGAAGCCCACTTGGGTTCCAAGACTGAACCAACCTCGACTCAAGACTCGTAATAAAACAAATAACACAATCATTCAAAGTTGCACCTTTGGAATACTTTAAATAAATTGACCAACAATGATCTTAGAATCCAAAATGAAAATACCACAAAAGAAGATTGAACTCCAGTTCTTAAATATTTCGAAAATGGATATCATCTGATATCGAAACGCCGACAAACTCTCTCTCCACCATCAGCTCCAGTACCTATGACTGAAATACAGAAATACACAAGAGAAAAAATGTATAATGGGGTCATCGATAAGCACTAACTTGCTATCTATACTCGTGTAGAATTGAGATTGTACTAAGAATTTAACATGGAAGTCTATCTAATCACTGCATCTAGTAATGTGACCATATGGTACGCTATAGGCATCTCCCTAGCATCTGCCACCCGTAATTGTGCGGACAACCTTGCAGTTCATAAATCCATGAAACTACCCGAAATGATCCGTGTGAGCGGCATTTGTAGGCATACTCTACATGTCCTACTAGAACATCAATATCACTTCGGGGATTCACGCAATCCAAAGGTGGTCGACCAACACATAATCATCACAAGTACCCTCGATAGGCATATCTTTTCCTAACATGGAAGATGAATCACACGCCACGGTTCTAAGGCCAAGAGCTTATGCTTGAAATTTGTCGGTTACCGTACGGAGATCACACGATGTATAACCTAAAAGCCCTCGCTCTACTCACATCAACACATTTATACAGTAGATCACACTCTATTGTATTATTAAACCTTAACCTAGGAGTCTGGTCGAACCCTTTGGTTCAACACAAGAAGCCCACTTGGGTTCCAAGTCGAACAAACTTCGACTCAAGACTCGTAATAAAACAAATAACACAATCATTCAAAGCCACCTGGAATACTTTAAATAAATTGACCAACAATGATCTTAGAATCCTAAATGAAAATACCACAAAAGAAGATAGAACTCTAGTTCTTAAATATATTGAAAATGGTTATCATTTGATATCAAAACGACGACAAACTTTCTCTCCACCATCGGCTCCGATCCTATAATTGAAATACAGAGAGATACACAAGGAAAAAAATGTCTAATGGGGTCATCGATAAGCAATGACGGCTATCTATACTCGTGTAGAATTGAGATTGTACTAAGAATTTAACATGGAAGTCTATCTAATCAACGCATCTAGTAATGTGACTCTATGGTCAGCCATAGGCATCCGCACAGCATCGGCCACCCGTAATTGTGTGGACAACCTCGCCATTCATAAAACCATGCAACTACCCGAAATGATCGGTGTGAGCGGGATTTGTACGCATACTCTACACGTCCTACAAGAACCGGAATATCGCTTCGAGGATTGCGCAATGCGAGGTGGTCGACCAACACATAATCATCGCAAGTACCCTAAATAAGCATATCTTGTCCTAACATTGAAGATGAATCACGCCAAGGTTTTAAGGCCAAGAGCTTATGCTTGAAATTTATCGAGTTCTGTACAAAGATCACATGATGTATAACCTAAAAGCCCTCGCTCTACTCACATCAACACATTTATACAGCGTAGATCACACACTATTGTATTATGAAACCTTAACCTAGGAGTCCCGGTCGAAACCGGGTTCAACACAAAGCCCACTTGGGTTCCAAGCCGAACCAACCTTGACTCAAGACCCGTAATAAAACAAATAACACAATCATTCAAAGTCCACCGGAATACTTTAAATAAATTGACCAACAATGATCTTAGAATCCCAAATGAAAAATACTAATAAAAGAAGATAGAACTCTGCCTAAATATTTCAAAAATGGATATCATCTCATCTCGAAACGCCGACAAACTCTCCCCCCACCATCACCCAAAGACCTATGACCGAAAATAAAAGATACAGAAGGGAAAAAATGTCTAATGGGGTCATTGATAAGCACTGACTTGCTATCTATACTCTTGTAGAATTGTGATTGTACTGATAATTTAACATGGATGTCTTTCTAATCACTGCATATAGTAATGTGACCCTATGGTCTCCAGAGAAAATCTCCCTAGCATCACCACTCCAGAATTGTGGAGACAACCTCGCCGTTCATAAAACCATGAAACTACCCGAAATGATCCGTGTGAGCAGCATTTGTAGGCATACTCTACATGTCCTACTAGAACATCAATATCACTTCAGGATTGTGCAATCCAAAGGTGGTCGACCAACACATAATCATCTAACCTACCCTCAATAGGCATATCTTTTCCTAAACATGAAAGAAAAATCACATGCCAAGCTTCTAAGGCCAAGAGCTTATGCTTGAAATTTAATGGGCCACCCGTACGCATCACAAGAAGTATAACCTAAAAGCCCTCGCTCTACTCACATCAACACATTTATACAAGAGATCACACACTATTGTATTATTAAACCTTAACCTAGGAGTCCTCCTGCTCTAACCACTAGTTCTATACAAGAAGCCCACTCGGGTTCCAAGCCGAACAAACTTCGACTCAAGACCCGTAATAAAACAAATAACACAATCATTCAAAATCGCATCAGAATACTTTAAATAAATTGACCAACAATGATCTTAGAATCCTAAATGAAAATACCACAAAAGAAGATAGAACTCCAGTTCTTAAATATATTGAAAATGTGTATCATTTGATATCAAAATGACGACAAACTCTCTCTCCACCATCACCAAGACCTATGACTGAAACATGAGATATGAAAGGAAAAAAATGTCTAATGGGGTCATCGATAAGCACTCGATCGGCTATCTATACTCGTGTAGAATTGAGATTGTACTAAGAATTTAACATGGAAGTCTATCTAATCACCGCATCTAGTAATGTGACTCTATGGTCCGTATAGGCATCCGCCTAGCATCGCCCAATTCGTAATTGTGTGGACAACCTCGCCATTCATAAACCATGCACCACCGAAATGATCGGTGTGAGCAAAGATTTGTACGCATACTCTACACGTCCTACTAGAACTGTATCATCGCTTCGTACTGCGCAATGCAAAGTGTTTCCCACCAACACATAATCATCGCAAGTACCCTAAATAGGCATATCTTGTCCTAACATTGAAGATGAATCACACGCCGCTTTAAGGCCAAGAGCTTATGCTTGAAATTTATCGGGCCAAGTTCGTACAAAGATCACGATGTATAACCTAAAAGCCCGCTCTACTCACATCAACACATTTATTGAGTAGATCACACACTATTGTATTATGAAACCCAACCTAGAATCCCGAAGTCGAACCACCGGTTCAACACAAGAAGCCCACTTGGGTTCCAAGCCGAACCAACCTCGACCAAGACCAATAAAACAAATAACACAATCATTCAAAGGCGTACCGGAATACTTTAAAAAATTGACCAACAATGATCTTAGAATCCAAAATGAAAATACCACAAAGAAGATTGAACTCCGGTTCTTAAATATTTCGAAAATGGATATCATCGATATCGAAACGCGGACAAACTCTCTCTCCACCATCAGCTCCAAGACGTATGACCGAAATACGGAGAAATACACAAGAGAAAAAATGTATAATGGGGTCATCGATAAGCACTAACTTGCTATCTATACTCGTGTAGAATTGAGATTGTACGAGAATTTAACATGGAAGTCTATCTAATCAACGCATCTAGTAGTATGACCTCATATGACTCAGATAGGCATCTCCCTAGCATCACCAACCCGTAATTGTGCGGACAACCTTGCCGTTCATAAATCCATGAAACTACACTGAAATGATCGTGTGAGCGGCATTTGTAGGCATGCTCTACATGTCCTTCTAGAACATCAATATCACTTCGGTGATTACAGCAATCCAAAGGTGGTCGACCAACACATAATCATCACAAGTACCCTCAATAGGCATATCTTTTCCTAACATGGAAGATGAATCACACGCCATGGTTCTAAGGCCCAGAGCTTATGCTTGAAATTTCTCGCTGTCTGCATGCAGATCACACGATGTATAACCTAAAAGCCCTCGCTCTACTCCACATCAACACATTTATACGTAGGATCACACACTATTGTGTCATTAAACCTTAATTCCAGAGTCCCGGTCGAACCACCGGTTCAACACAAGAAGCCCACCAAGCCCAAACAAACTTCGACTCAAGACCTCGTAATAAAACAAATAACACAATCATTCAAAATCGCACTGAATACTTTAAATAAATTGACCAACAATGATCTTAGAATCCTAAATGAAAATACCACAAAAGAAGATAGAACTCAGCTTCTGAAATATATTGAAAATGGTTATCATTTGATATCAAAACGACGACAAACTTTCTCTCCACCATCACTCCAAAGACCTATGATCAAAATACGTAGATACACAAGGGAAAAAATGTCTAATGGGGTCATCGATAATCTTTGATCGGCTATCTATACTCGTGTAGAATTGAGATTGTACTAAGAATTTAACATGGAAGTCTATCTAATCACCGCATCTAGTAATGTGACTTCATGGTCCGTATAGGCATCTCGCCAGCATCACCACCCGTAATTGTGTGGACAACCTCGCCATTCATAAAGCCACGCACCTACCCGAAATGATTCCTGCAGAGCAGAATTTGTACGCATACTCTGGCTAATGTCCTACTAGAAATTTAATATCGAATCATGTGATTGCGCAATGCAAAGGGGTGGTCGACTCAACACATAATCATCGCAAGTACCCTAAATAGGCATATCTTGTCCTAACATCTAAGATGAATCACACGCCATGCTTTTAAGGCCAAGAGCTTATGCTTGAAATTTATCGGTTCAAGCTAAAGATCACATGATCTACAACTCCAAAGCCCTCGCTCTACTCACATCAACACATTTATAGAGTAGATCACACACTATTGTATTATGAAACCTTAACCTAGGAATCAAGATCGAACCACCCGGTTCAACACAAGAAGCCCACTTGGGTTCCAAGCCGAACCAACCTCAAATCAAGCACCGTAATAAAACAAATAACACAATCATTCAAAGCCGTACCGGAATACTTTAAATAAATTGACCAACAATGATCTTAGAATCCAAAATGAAAATACCACAAAAGAAGATTGAACTCCATTTTAAAATATTTCAAAAATGGATATCATCCCAGATTAAAATGCCGACAAACTCTCTCTTCACCATCAGCTCCAAAAGAGACGTGACCGAAATACAAAAATACACAAGAGAAAAAATGTATAATGGGGTCATCGATAAGCACTAACTGTTTGTCATCTATACTCTTGTAGAATTGAGATTGTACTAAGAATTTAACAAGGAAGTCTACTTAATCACTGAATCTAGTAATGTGACCCTATGGTCTCCGTATAGGCATCTCGGCCTAGCATCACCACCCGTAATTGTGCTGGACAACCTTGCTGTTCATAAGACTATGAAACTACCTGAAATGATCCGTGTGAGCAGCATTTGTACACATACTCTACATGTCCTACTAGAACATCGAATATCACTGGGGATTAGGCAATCCAAAGGTGGTCGACAAACACATAATCAACACAAGTACCCTAAATAGGCATATCATGTCCTAACATAGAAGATGAATCACACGCTACGTCTCTAAGGCCAAGAGTTTAGTGCTTGAAATTTACCAGCTTGATACGAGATCACACAAAAAGTATAACCCAATAGCCCTCGCTCTACGCACATCAACACATTTATACCGTAGATCACACACTATTGTATTATGAAACCTTAACCTAGGAGTCCCTGTCGAACCAACGGTTCGACACAAGAGGCCTACTTGGGTTCCAAGTCGAACAAACCTTGACTCAAGACCTCGTAATAAAACAATAACACAATCATTCAAAATCAAAATAGAATAATTTAAATAAATTGACCAACAATGATCTTAGAATCCTAAATGAAAATACAACAAAAGAAGATATAACTCTAGTTCTTAAATATATCGAAAACCGATATCATCTGATATCAAAACGACGACAAACTTTCTCTCAACTATCAATAAGATCTATGATCAGAATACGAAGATACACAAGGAAAAAATGTCTAATGGGGTCATCAATAAGCACTGACTGCCTTTCTATACTCGTGTAGAATTGAGATTGTACTAAGAATTTAACATGGAAGTCTATCTAATCACCGCACCCCGCAATGTGACTCTATGGTCTCGTATAGGCATCCTTCTAGCATCAGCCACCCGTAATTGTGTGGACAACCTCGCCATTCATAAAACCATGCAACTACCTGAAATGATCGGTGTGAGCAGGATTTGTACGCATACTCTACACGTCCTACTAGAACCAGAATATCGCTTCAGGGATTGCGCAATGCAGGGGTGGTCGACCAACACATAATCATCGCAAGTACCCTAAACAAGTTATTATCTTGTCCTAACATTGAAGATGAATCACACGCCACGCTTTAAGGCCAAGAGCTTATGCTTGAAATTTATCACTTGCCTCGTACAAAGACTGCTGTCGATCTATAACCTAAAAGCCCTCGCTCTACTCACATCAACACATTTATACTTGTAGGATCACACGATATTGTATTATGAAACCTTAACTCAGAAGTCCTCGGTCGAACCAAACTGGTTCAACACAAAAAGCCTACTTGGGTTCCAAGCCGAACCAACCTTGACTCAAGACTCCGTAATAAAACAAATAACACAATCATTCAAAGTCAGACTGGAATACTTTAAATAAATTGACCAACAATGATCTTAGAATCCTAAATGAAAATACCACAAAAGAAGATAGAACTTCTGCTCTTAAATATTTCGAAAAATGGATACTTTCATTCGATATTGAAACGCCGACAAACTCTCTCTCCACCATCACTTCCAAGACGAAGTGGATCCAAATACGTAGATACAAAAGGGAAAAAATGTCTAATGGAATAATACCGATAAGCAATCGACCGGCTATCTATACTCGTGTAGAATTGTGATTGTACTCGAGAATTTAACATGGAAGTCTTTCTAATCACCGCATATGTTAATGTGACCCTATGGTCTCCAGATAGGCATCTCCTCAGCATCACCACCCGTAATTGTGTGGACAACCTCGCCGTTCATAAAACCATGAAACTACCCGAAATGATCCGTGGAAGCAAGCATTTGTAGGCATACCTTACATGTCCTACTAGAACATGAATATCACTTGTGGATTGTGCAATCCAAAGGTGGTCGACCAAAACATAATCATCACAAGTACCCTCAATAGGCATATCTTGTCTTAACATGGAATATGAATCACACGCCTACGCTTCTAAGGCCAAGAGCTTATGCTTGAAATTTATCACCACCGTACAGAGATCACACGATGGCCAACCGAAAAGCCCTCGCTCTACTCACATCAACACATTTATACAACAGATCACACACTATTGTATTATCAAACCTTAACCTAAAGGAGTCCCGGTCGAACCACCGGTTCAACACAAGAAGCCCACTTGGGTTCCAAGCCGAACCAACCTCGACTCAAGACATCGTAATAAAAAAAATAACACAATCATTCAAAGTCAGCACCGGAATACTTTCTAAATAAATTGACTAACAACGATCTTAGAATCCTAAATGAAAATACCACAAAAGAAGATAGAACTCAGCTTCTAAATACTAAAAAAAATGGATATCATCCGACATCGAAACGCCGACAAACTCTCTCTCCACCAACAGCTCCAAGGAACGATGGATCGAAATATGCAAATACACAAGAGAAAAATGTATAATGGGGTCATCGATAAGCACTAACTTGCTATCTAATACCAGAATTCAGACAGTCACCGAGAATTTAACATGAAAGTCTATCTAATCACCGCATCTAGTAATGTGACCCTATGGTCCGTATAGGCATCTCCCTAGCATCACCACCCGTAAATGTGTGGACAACCTCGTCGTTCATAAAACCATGACACTACCTCGAAATGATCCATGTGAGCGCATTTGTACGCATACTCTACACGTCCTACTAGAACCCGAATATCACTTCAGGATCGCGCAATCCAGGTGGTCGACCAACACATAATCATCGCAAGTACCCTAAATAGACATATCTTGTCCTAACATTGAAGATGAATCACACGCCACAGCTTCGAAGGCCAAGAGCTTATGCTTGAAATTTATCGCTGCTCGCACAGATCACACGATGTATAACCCGCTAGACCTCGCTCTAGGCACAACAACACATTTATACAGTAGATCACACACTATTGCTTATGAAACCTTAACCTAGGAGTCTCGGTCTAACCACCAGCACGACACAGGAAGCCTACTTGGGTTACAAGCCGAACCAACTTCAACTCAAGACCCGTAATAAAAGCAATAACACAAGCATTAAAAGCCGCACCGGAATACTTTAAATAAATTGATCAACAATGATCTTAGAATCCTAAATGAAAAATACCATAAAAGAAGATACAATTGCAGCTATTAAATATATCAAAAATGCATATCATTTGATAACGAAACACCGATAAACCCTTTCTCCACCAACAACCAAGACCAAGGATCGAAATACAAGAGATACACAAGGAAAAAAAATGTCTAATGGAGTCATTGATAAGCACCGATCGGCTATCTATACTCGCGTAGAATCGAGATTGTACCGAGAATTTAACATGGAAGGCTTTCTAATCACCGCATCTAGTAATGTAACACTATGGTCCGTATAGGCATCATCGCCTAGCACGTTCACCCGTAATTGTGTGGACAACCTCGCCGTTCATAAAACCATGAAAACTACCCGAAATGACCCGTGGAAGCTAGCATTTGTAGGCATACTCTGCATGTCCTACTAGAACATGAATATCACTTCGGGATTGTGCAATCCAGAGGTGGTCGACCAACACATAATCATCACAAGTACTCCTCAATAGGCATATCTTGTCCTAACATGGAAGATGAATCACACACCATGCTTCTAAGGCTAAGAGCTTATGCTTGAAATTTAGTTGCTTTCGTATAGAGATCACACGATGTATAACCTAAAAGCCCTCGCTCTATTCACATCAACACATTTATACATTAGATCAAACACTATTGTATTATGAAACCTTAACCTAGAGTCCCCGGTCGAACCACCGGTTCAACACAAGAAGCCCACTTGGGTTCCAAGCCGAACAAACTTCGACTCAAGACATCGTAATAAAAAACAAATAACACAATCATTCAAAAACCGCACCGGAATACTTTAAATAAATTGACCAAAAATGATCTTAGAATCCTAAATGAAAATACCACAAAAGAAGATAGAACTCCCGCTTCTTAAATATATTGAAAATGGTTATCATTTGATATCAAAACGACGACAAACTTTCTCTCCACCATCAGCTCAAAGTACCTATGATCAAAATACAAAGAGATACACAAGGGAAAAAATGTCTAATGGGGTCATCGAGTACAATCGACCGGCTATCTATACCTCGTGTAGAATTGTGATTTAACAAATTCTAGAATTTAACATGGAAGTCTTTCTAATCACTGCAACATATAGTAATGTGACCCTATCGTTCGTATAGGCATCTCCCTAGCATCGCTAATTCGTAATTGTGTGGACAACCTCGCCGTTCATAAAACCATGAAACTACTCGAAATGATCCGTGGAAGCAAGATTTCTAGGCATACTCTACATGTCCTACTAGAACATGAATATCACTTCTCGTGATCAGGTAATCCAAAGGTGGTCAACTAAAAGAAATTCATCACAAGTACCCTCAATAGGCATATCTTGTCTTAACATGGAATATGAATCACACGCCAAGCTTCTAAGGCCAAGAGCTTATGCTTGAAATTTACGCTGCCTCGTACGTAGATCACACGATATATAACCTAAAAGCCCTCGCTCTACTCACATCAACACATTTATACAGTAGATCACACACTATTGTATTATTAAACCTTAACCTAGGAGTCCTCGGTCGAACCACCGGTTCAACACAAGAAGCCCACTTGGGTTCCAAGCCGAACCAACTCCGACTCAAGACCTGTAATAAAACAAATAACACAATCATTCAAAGCCGCACTGGAATACTTTAAATAAATTAATTAACAATGCATCTTAGAATCCTAAATGAAAATACCATAAAAGAAGATAGAACCTGGCTTCTTAAATATTTCGAAAATGGATATCATCTCGATATCGAAACGCCGACAAACTCTCTCTCCACCAATGGGGCCTAAGATTTATGATCGAAATACAAAATACACAAGAGAAAAATGTATAATGGGGTCAATGAGCAAGCACTAACTTGCCATCTCTACTCGTGTAGAATTTACATTGTACCGAGAATTTAACATGAAAGTTCATCTAATCACCACATCTAAAAGGAATGTGACCCTATGGTCTTTCATGTGCATCTCCCTAGCATCACCCAATTCAGAAATGTGTGGACAACCTCGGCTGCTCATAAAACCATGACACTACCCCGAAATGATCCGTGTATGAAGCATTTGTACGCATACTCTAAACGTCCTATTAGAACCTGAATATCACTTGAGGAATTGCGCAATCCAAAGGTGGTCGACCAACACATAATCATCGCAAGTACCCTAAATAGACATATCTTGTCCTAACATTGGAAGATGAATCACACGCCAGCGCTTTAAGGCCAAGGGCTTATGCTTGAAATTTATCAACATTCCGTACGCAGATCACACGATGTATAACCTCGATAACCCCCGCCCCAGGCACAACAACACATTTATACGTAGATCACACACTATTGTATTATGAAACCTTAACCTAAGAATCCCTGTCGAATCACCTGCTAGGCCTATGAGGCCTACTTAAGTTACAAGCTGAACCAACCTCAACTCAAGGCCTCGTAATAAAAGCAATAACACAAGCATTAAAAGCCGCACCGGAATACTTCAAATAAATCGACCAACAATGATCTTAGAATCCTAAATGAAAATACCATAAAAGAAGATAAATTGGTGCCTCCAGGGAGGAAACATATCGAAAACGTAATATCATTTGATATCGAAACACCGACAAACTCTCTCTCCACCATCAGCTCCGCACTATGATCGAAATACAAGATACACATGCAAAAAATGTGCAATGGGGTCATTGATAAGCAATCGACCGGCTATCTATACTCGTGTAGAATTGCAGGATTGTACCGAGAATTTAACATGGAAGTCTTTCCAATCAAAAAAAAAAATAATGGAACTATATCGTCCGTATAGGCATCTCCCTCAAGGATCGCCCACCCGTAATCGCGTGGACAACCCCGCCGTTCATAAAACCATGAAACTACTCGAAATGATCCGTGTGAGCAAGGATTTGTAGGCATACTCTACATGTCCTACTAGAACATGAATATCACTGTGGATTGTGCAATCCAAAGGTGGTCAACCAAAAACATAATCATCACAAGTACCCTCACGGGGCATATCTTGTCTTAACATGGAATATGAATCACACGCTACGCTCCTAAGGCCAAGAGCTTATGCTTGAAATTTATCACACTGCATACAAGAGATCACACGATGGATAACCTAAAAGCCCTCGCTCTACTCACATCAACACATTTATACAGTAGATCACACACTATTGTATTATTAAACCTTAACCTAGGAGTCCCGGTCGAACCACCGGTTCAACACAAGAAGCCCACTTGGGTTCCAAGCCGAACCAACCTCGACTCAAGACCTCGTAATAAAAACAAAAGCACAATCATTCAAAAGCCGCACCGGAATACTTTAAATAAATTGACCAACAACGATCTTAGAATCCTAAATGAAAATACCACAAAAGAAGATAGAACTCATTTTAACATTTCTGAAAAATGGATATCAATCTATATCGAAAAACGCCGACAAACTCTCTCACCATTATAACAGAAGAGATTTATGATCGAAATATGTAAATACACAAGAGAAAATGTATAATGGGGTCATCGATAAGCACTAACTTGCTATCTATACTCGTGTAGAATTGAGATTGTACTGAGAATTTAACATGAAAGTCTATCTAATCACTACATCTAGTAATGTGACCCTATGGTCTTAATCGAAATCTCCTCAGCATCACCACCCGTAAATGTGTGGACAACCTCGTCGTTCATAAAACCATGACACTACCTGAAATGATCCGTGTATGGAAGCTGATACTGTACTGATAATCATTTCAACGTCCTATTAGAACCTGAATATCACTTGAGGAATTGCGCAATCCAAAGGGGGTGGTCGACCAACACATAATCATCGCAAGTACCCTAAATAGACATATCTTGTCCTAACATTGAAGATGAATCACACGCCTACGCTTCTAAGGCCAAGGGCTTATGCTTGAAATTTATCAAGACTGCATTGTACAGATATCGGACGATGTATAACCCGATAGAATTTCGCTCTAGGCACAACAACACATTTATACAAAAGATCACACACTATTGTATTATGAAACCTTAACCTAGGAATCCTCGGTCCAATCAATAGTTCGACACAGGAGGCCTACTTGGGTTACAAGTCCAACAACCCTCAACTCAAGGCTCGTAATAAAAGCAATAACACAAGCATTAAAAGCCGGACCGGAATACTTTAAATAAATTGACCAACAATGATCTTAGAATCCTAAATGAAAATACCATAAAAGAAGATACAATTGCGCTCTTAAATATATATCGAAAATCTTTAATATCATTTGATGCATTTAAACACTGACAAACTCTCTCTTCACCATCGCTCCAAGATTTATGATCGAAATAAGAGATACACAAGGGAAAAATGTGGAATGGGGTCATCGAGTAAGCACCGACCGGCTATCTATACTCGTGTAGAATTGAGATTGTACCGAGAATTTAACATGGAAGGCTTACTAATCACCGCATATAGTAATGTAACACTATGGTCCGTATAGGCATCTCTTAGTACTGCTACCTGTAATTGTGTGGACATCATCGCCGTTCATAAAACTGACATGAAACTACTCGAAATGACCCGTGTGAAGCAAAAGATTTGTAAGTATACTGTAAGCATGTCCTACTAGAACATGAATATCACTTCAAAGGATTGCGCAATGCAAAGTGGTCTAATCAACACATAATCAAGTCAAGTACCCTCAATAGGCATATCTTTTCCTACTACGGAAGATGAATCACACGCCATGTCCAAGGCCAAGAGTTTATGCTTGAAATTTGCCGGATGCCATACCGTACAAAGATCACACGATGTATAACCTAAAAGCCCTCGCTCTACTCACATCAACACATTTATACAGTAGATCACACACTATTGTATTATTAAACTCCATCCTAGAAGTCCTCAAGGTCGAAACCACCGGTTCAACACAAGAAGCCCACTTGGGTTCCAAGCCGAACAAACTTCAACCCAAGACCCGTAATAAAACAAATAACACATCATTCAAAACCGCACTTGAATACTTTAAATAAATTGACCAACAATGATCTTAGAATCCCAAATGAAAATACCACAAAAGAAGATAGAACCTAACTTAAATATATTAAAATGGATATCATTTGATATCAAAACGACGACAAACTCTCTCTCCACCATCGCTCCTAAAGAAGAAGGACCGAAATACAGAGACACAAGGGAAAAAATGTCTAATGGGGTCATCGATAAGCATCGATCGGCTATCTATACTCGTGTAGAATTGAGATTGTACTGAGAATTTAACATGGAAGTCTTTCTAATCACCGCATGTAGTAATGTGACCCTATCATCCGTATAGGCATCTCCTAACACCACCACCCGTAATTGTGTGGACAACCTCGCTATTCATAAAACCATGAAACTACCCGAAATGATCCATGTGAGTAGCATTTGTACGCATACTATACACGTCCTACTAGAACATTAATATCACTTCGGGATTGCGCAATCCAAAGGTGGCCAACCAAAACATAATCATCACAAGTACCCTAAATAGGCATATCTTATCCTAACATGGAATATGAATCACACGCCACGCTTCTAAGGCCAAGAGCTTATGCTTGAAATTTATCGCTGGCTCACAGAGATCACACGATGTATAACCCAAAAGCCCTCGCTCTACTCACAACAACACATTTATACAAAGAGATCATACACTATTGTATTATGAAACCTTAACCTAGGAGTCCCGGGCGAACCAATAGGGTTCGACACAAAAAGCCCACTTGGGTTACAAGCCGAACCAACCTTAACTCAAGACCTGTAATAAAACCAATAACACAATCATTCAAAGCCGCACCGGAATACTTTAAATAAATTGATCAACAATGATCTTAGAAACTTAAATGAAAATACCACAAAAGAAGATAGAACTCAGCTTCTTAAATATATTGAAAGTGGACATCATCTGATATTGAAACACCGACAAACTCTCTCTCCACCATCATCTCAGTATCTATGTGATCGAAATACGGAGATACGCAAGGGAAAAAAATGTCTAATGGAGTCATCGATAAGCAACGACCGGCTATCTATACTCGTGTAGAATTGAGATTGTACCGAGATTTTAACATGGAAGTCTTTCTAATCACCGCATTAGGAATGTGACCCTATGGTCCGTATAGGCATCCCCTTAGCACGCCCACGATTCGTAACTGTGTGGACAACCTCGCCATTCATAAAACAATGAAACTACTCGAAATGATCTGTGCGAAAGCATTTGTACACATACTCTACATGTCCTACTAGAACATGAATATCAAACCCTAGGATTGGTGCAATCCAAGGGTGGTAGACCAACACATAATCATCACAAGTACCCTAAAATAGACATATCTTGTCCTAACATTGAAGATGAATCACACACCATGCTCTAAGGCCAAGAGCTTATGATTGAAATTTATCAAGGCTCGTACAAAGATCACACGATGTATAACACGAGAGCCCTCGCTTTAGGCACAACAACACATTTATACAAAGAGGATCACACACTATTGTATTACGAAACCTTAACCTAGGAGTCCGGGTCGAACCACTAGTACTATCACAGGGGGCCTACTAGGGTTACAAGTCAAATCAACCTCAACTCAAGACTCGTAATAAAAGCAATAACACAAGCATTAAAAGCCGCACACGAATACTTTAAATAAATTGACCAACAATGATCTTAGAATCTAAATGAAAATACCACAAAAGAAGATACAATTGCAAATTTTTAAATATATCGAAAATGGATATCATTTGATATCAAAACACCGACAAGCTCTCTCTCCCACCATTACCCCAAACCTATGACCGAAATACGAGATACACAAGGAAAAAATGTCTAATGGGGTCATTGATAAGCACGGACGGCTATCTATACTCGTGTAGAATTGAGATTGTACCGAGAATTTAACATGGAAGGCTTTCTAATCACCGCATCTAGTAATGTAACACTATGGTCCGTATGCGCATCCGCTCTTAGCATCGCCTCACCCGTAATTGTGTGGACAACCTCGGCATGCTCATAAAACCATGAAACTACTCTGAAATGACCCGTGTGAGTGACATTTTGTAGGCATACTCTACATGTCCTACTAGAACATGAATATCACTTTGTGGATTGTGCAATCCATTTGAGAACCACCAATACTGATAAATCATCACAAGTACCCTCAATAGGCATATCTTGTCCTAACATGGAAGATGAATCACACGCCATGCTCTAAGGCTAAGAGCTTATGCTTGAAATTTAGTTGCCTCGTATAGAGATCACACGATGTATAACCTAAAGCCCTCGCTCTATTCACATCAACACATTTATACATTAGATCAAACACTATTGTATTATGAAACCTTAACCTAGAGTCCTCGGTCGAACCACTTGTTCAACACAAGAAGCCCACTCTTGGGTTCCAAGTCCAACCAAACTCGACTCAAGACTCAGCACAAAAACAAATAACATATCCATTCAAAGGTGCACCGGAATACTTTAAACAAATAGACCAACAATGGATCTAAGAATCAACAAAAACACCACAAAAGAAGATAGAACCTGCGCTACATAAATATATCGAAAATGGATATCATCCGATATCGAAACGCCGACAAACTCTCTCTCCACTATCACCCAAGATTTATGATCGAAATATGTAGATACACAAGAGAAGTGTAATGGGTCATCGATACATAATTAACCCATATCTATACTCGCGTAGAATTGAGATTGTACCGAGAATTTAACATGGAAGTCTATCTAATCATTGCATATAGTAATGTGGCCCTATGGTCCGTATAGACATCTCCCTAAAGACGTACCACCCGTAATTGTGTGGACAACCTCGCCGTTCATAAACCAAGCAACTACCCGAAATGATCCTGTGTGAAGCATTTGTACGCATACTCTACACGTCCTATTAGAACCTGAATATCACTTCGAGGAATTGCGCAATCCAGGTGTGGTACCACCACATAATCATCGCAAGTACCCTAAATAGGCATATCTTGTCCTAACATTGAAGATGAATCACACGCCTACGCTTTAAGGCCAAGAGCTTATCCTTGAAATTTATCAAGTGCAGGCGTAGATCACACTATGTACAACCTAAAAGCCCTCGCTCTACTCACATCAACACATTTATACAAAAGATCACACACTACAGTTTTATGAAACCTTAACCTAGAAGTCCTCAAGGTCGAACCACCGGTTCAACACAAGAAGCCCACTTGGGTTCCAAGCCGAACCAAGTTCGACCCTGCACTCCGTAATAAAACAAAATAACACAATCATTCACATGCTGCAATCGGAATACTTTAAATAAATACCTCAACAATGATCTCACAATCCTAAATGAAAAAAACACAAAAGAAGATAGAACTCGCCCTTAGATATATCAAAAATGGATATCATATGATATCGAAACGCCGACAAACTCTCTCTCCACCCTCACACCGCACCTATGACTGAAATATAGAGATATACACGAGAAAAAAATGTATAATGGGGTCATCGATAAGCACTAACTCTGCCATTTATACTCGTGTAGAATTGAGATTGTACCTCAGAATTTAACATGGAAGTCTATCTAATCACCTGTGGATCTAGTAATGTGACCCTATGGTCCGTATAGGCATCTCCTCATAGCACTGCCCACCCGTAAAATGTGTGGACAACCTCGTCGTTCAGAAACTATGACACTACCCGAAATGATCCGTGTATGAAGCATTTGTACGCATTACTCTAAACGTCCTATCAGAACCCCAGATGTCTTCTGTGGATTGCGCCATCCAGGTGGTCGACCAACACATAATCATCGCAAGTACCCTAAATAGGCATATCTTGTCCTAACATGGAAGATGAATCACACGCTCATGCTTCTACGGCCAAGAGCTTATGCTTGAAATTTATCAGCTTGTTCGAACAAAGATCACACGTAGTATAACTTGGTTCCTTCTGCTCTTTTGCAGCACAGGAAGAAAAGAATATATTTGAACATGAACACATCATTGTATTATGAAACCTAACGTAGGAGTCCTGTCGAACCACTAAGTACGATATTAGAAGCCTACTTCGAGTTACAAGCCGAACCAACCTCAACCTACGAATTCGTAATAAAAGGAATAACACACGGATTCAAAGCCGCACCGGAATACTTTAAATAAATTGATCATTAAATATATCGAAAATGTGTATATCACTTGATATCGAAACAACCACAAACTCTCTCTCCACCATCACCCAAAGCATTTATGATCGAAATACAGATACATGGAAAAAATGTCTAATGGGGTCATCGATGTTGATCGACCGGCTATCTATACTCGTGTAGAATTGAGATTGCACGCAGAATTTAACATGGACGTCTCATCTAGTCACTGATTACCCAGCAATGTGACCCTATGGTCCGTATAGGCATCTCCTCTACATCACCACCCAGAATTGTGTGGACAACCTCATTCATAAACCATGCAACTACTCGAATGATCCGTGTGAGCATCATTGTACGCATACTCTACACGTCCTACTAGAACCTGAATATCGCTTCGGGATTGCGCTAACCAGGTGGTCGACCAATACATAATCATCAGTACCCTAAATAGTCATATCTCGTCCTAACATGGAAGATGAATCACACGCTACGCTTCTAAGGCCAAGAGTTTATGCTTGAAATTTATCAATGCCTGTACAAAGATCACACGATGTATAACCTGAGAGCCCTCGCTTTAGGCACAGCAACACATTTATACAGTAGATCACACACTATTGTATTATGAAACCTTAACCTAGGAGTCCTGGCCGAACCACTAGTACGACACAAGAAGCCTACTTGGGTTCCAAACCGAACCAACTCAATCAAGACTCCGTAATAAAACGAATAACACATGGATTCAAAGCCGCACTTGAATACTTTAAAAAATTGACCAACAATGATCTTCGAATCCTAAATGAAAATACCACAAAAGAAGATAAAACTCATTTAAATATATCAATAATTGATATCGTCCGATATCGAAACACCGACAAACTCTCTCTCCACCATCAGCTCAAAGAGATTTATGATCGAAATACAGAGATACACAAGGGAAAAATGTCTAATGGGGTCATCGATAAGCAATGGACGTGCTATCTATACCGGTGTAGAATTGAGATTGTACCGAGAATTTAACATGGAAGTCTATCTAATCACCGCATCTAGTAATGTGACCCTATGAACCGTATAGGCACCGCCTAGCATCAGCCACCCGTAATTGTGGACAACCTCGCCATTCATAAAAACCATGCAACTACTTGAAATGATCTGTGTGAGCAGCATTTATACGCATACTCTACACGTCCTACTAGAACTTGAATATCGCTTCGTGATTGCGCAATCCAGGTGGTCGACCAACACATAATCATCGCAAGTACCTCAAATAGGCATATCTTGTCCTAACATCGAAGATGAATCACACGCCACACGGCAAGGCCAAGAGCTTATGCTTGAAATTTATCAAGCTGCCCGTCAGAAAGAAAGACACGATGTATAATCCTCGAGCTCCTCGCTTTAGGCACAACAACACATTTATACAGTAGATCACACACTATTGTATTATGAAACCTAAACCTAGGAGTCCCGGTCGAACCACTAGTACGACACAAGAAGCCTACTAAGAATCCAAACCGAACCAACCTCAATCGAAGACTCGTAATAAAACCAATAACACATGGATTCAAAGCCGCACTTGAATACTTTAAATAAATTGACCAACAATGATCTTCGAATCCTAAATGAAAATCCACAAAAGAAGATACAACTCTGCTCTAAATATATCAATAATCGGATATCGTCCAATATCAAAACACCGACAAACTCTCTCTCCACCATCAGCTCCAAAAATCTATGACTGAAATATGGGAGATACACAAGGGAAAAAATGTCTAATGGGGTCATCGATGCTGACCTAACGGCTATCTATACCGGTGTAGAATTGAGATTGTACCGAGAATTTAACATGGAAGTCTATCTAATCACCGCATCTAAGAATGTGACCCTATGGTCCGTATAGCATCACCAAAGATCACTACACGTAACTGTGTGGACAACCTCGCCATTCATAAAACCATGCAACTACCTCGAAATGATCCCTGAGAGGCATTTGTACGCATACTCTACACGTCCTACTAGAACCCGAATATCGCTTCGGGATTGCGCAATCCAGGGGTGGTCGACCAACACATAATCATCGCAAGTACCCTAAATAGGCATATCTTGTCCTAACATGGAAGATGAATCACACGCCACGCTTCTAAGGCCAAGAGCTTATGCTTGAAATTTATCGATGTTCGTACAAAGATCACACGATGTATAACCCGAGAGCCCTCGCTTTAGGCATATCAACACATTTATACAAGAGATCACACACTATTAGACTATGAAACCTTAACCTAGAGTCCCGGCCGAACCACTAATACGACACAAGAAGCCTACTTAAGTCCCAAGATGAACCAACCTCAACCGAAGACCCGTAATAAAACCAATAACACATGCATTCAAAGCCGCACTTGAATACTATAAATAAATTGACCAACAAATGATCTTCGAATCCTAAATGAAAATACCACAAAAGAAGATACAACTCTAGTTCTTAAATATATCAAAAATCGGATATCATCAAATATCGAAACACCGACAAACTCTCTCTCCACCATCAGTGGTCCAAGACCCATGATCGAAATATAGAGATACACAAGGGAAAATGTCTAATGGGGTCATCGATAAGCACCGACCGGCTATCTATACTCGTGTAGAATTGAAGATTGTACTGAGAATTTAACATGGAAGTCTATCTAATCAATGCATCTAGTAATGTGACCCTATGGTCTGTACAGGCATCCGCTCAGCATCACCCACCCGTAATTGTGTGACAACCCGCCATTCATAAAACCATGCAACTACCTGAAATGATCCAGGTGAGCAGATTTGTACGCATATTCTACACGTCCTACTAGAACCCGAATATCGCTCAGTGATTGCGCAATCCAAAGGTGGTCGACCAACACATAATCATCGCAAGGCATATCTTGTCCTAAATAGGCATATCTTGTCCTAACATGGAAGATGAATCACACGCCACAATTCTAAGGCCAAGAGCTTATGCTTGAAATTTATCACCAGTTCGTACAAAGATCACACGATGTATAACCGAGAGCCTCGCTTTAGGCATAGCAACACATTTATACAAATAGATCACACACTATTGTATTATGAAACCTTAACCTGAGTCCCGGTCGAACCACTAAGACGACACAAGAAGCCTACTTGGGTTCCAAGATGAACCAACCTCAATCAAGACTCGTAATAAAACGAATAACACATGCATTCAAAGCCCACTTGAATACTTTAAATAAATCGACCAACAATGATCTTCGAATCCTAAATGAAAATACCACAAAAGAAGATACAACTCCGCTCTTAAATATATCAAAAAATCGATATCATCTAATATCGAAACACCGACAAACTCTCTCTCCACCATCACTCCAATACCTATGACTGAAATACAGAGATACACAAGGGAAAAAATGTCTAATGGGGTCATCAATAAGCACTGACTGGCTATCTATACTCGTGTAGAATTGAGATTGTACTGAGAATTTAACATGGAAGTCTATCGAATCACTGCATCTAGTAATGTGACCCTATGGTCCGTATAGGCATCCGCGTCAGCATCAGCCACCCGTAATTGTGTGGACAACCTCGCCATTCATAAAACCATGCAACTACCCGAAATGATCCGTGAGCAGCATTTGTACGCATACTCTACACGTCCTACTAGAACTCGAATATCGCTTCGTGATTGCGTAATCCAAGGTGGTCGACCAACACATAATCATCGCAAGTACCCTAAATAGGCATATCTTGTCCTAACATGGAAGATGAACCACACGCCACAGCGAGCTTCTAAGCGCCAAGTGCTTATGCTGGAAATTTATCGCCTATTTGCATGTACAAAGATCACACGATGTATAACCCGAGAGCCCTCGCTTTAGGCACATCAACACATTTATACACAAGAGATCACACACTATTGTATTATGAAACCTTAACTAGAGTCCCGGTCGAACCACTAGTACGACACAAGAAGCCTACTTGGGTTCCAAGCCGAACCAACCTCAACCGAAGACCCGTAATAAAACGAATAACACATGCATTCAAAGCTCCACTTGAATACTTTAAATAAATTGACCAACAATGATCTTCGAATCCTAAATGAAAATACCACAAAAGAAGATACAACTCCAGCTCTTAAATATATCAAAATTGGATATCATCTCGATATCGAAACACCGACAAACTCTCTCTCCACCATCAGCTCCAGCACCTATGACTCGAAATATAGAGATACACAAGGGAAAAAATGTCTAATGGGGTCATCAATAAGCACCGATCGGCTATCTATACTCGTGTAGAATTGAGATTGTACCGAGAATTTAACATGGAAGTGTATCTAATCACCGCATCTAGTAATGTGACCCTATGGTCCGTATAGACATCCGCCTAGCATCACCACCCGTAATTGTGTGGACAACCTCGCCATTCATAAAACCATGCAACTACCCGAAATGATCCGTGTAAGCAGCATTTGTTCGCATATTCTACACGTCCTACTAGAACCTGAATATCGCTTCAGGGATTGCGCAATCCAGGTGGTCGACCAACACATAATCATCGCAAGTACCCTAAATAGGCATATCTTGTCCTAACATGGAAGATGAATCACACGCCATAGTTCTAAGGCCAAGAGCTGATGCTTGAAATTTATCAGTTGCCTGTACAAAGATCACACGATGTATAATCTGAGAGCCCTCGCTTTAGGCACAACAACACATTTATACAAAGATCACACACTATTGTATTATGAAACCTTAACCCAGAGTCCCGGTCGAACCACTAGTACGACACAAGAAGCCTACTTGGGTTCCAACCGAACCAACCTCAACCGAAGACCCGTAATAAAACCAATAACACATGGATTCAAAGCTCCACTTGAATACTTTAAATAAATTGACCAACAATGATCTTCGAATCCTAAATGAAAATACCACAAAAGAAGATACAACTCCATTTCCTAAATATATCGAAAACAGATATCATCTGATATCGAAACGCCAAAAAACTCTCTCTCCACCATCACCCAAGATTTATGATCTGAAATATAGAGATACACAAGGGAAAAAATGTTCTAATGGGGTCATCGATAAGCACCGATCGGCTATCTATACTCGTGTAGAATTGAGATTGTACTGAGAATTTAACATGGAAGTGTATCTAATCACCGTATCTAGTAATGTGACCCTATGGTCCGTATAGGCATCCGCCTAGCATCACCACCCGTAATTGTGTGGACAACCTCGCCATTCATAAAACCATGCAACTACTCGAAATGATCCGTGTGAGCAAAGCATTTATACGCATACTCTACACGTCCTACTAGAACCCGAATATCGCTTCAGGGATTGCGCAATCCAGGGGTGGTCGACCAACACATAATCATCGCAAGTACCCTAAATAGGCATATCTTGTCCTAACATGGAAGATGAATCACACGCCACAATTCTAAGGCCAAGAGCTTATGCTTGAAATTTATCATTTGCCTGTACAAAGATCACACGATGTATAACCCGAGAGCCCTCGCTTTAGGCACATCAACACATTTATACAAGAGATCACACACTATTGTATTATGAAACCTTAACCTAGGAGTCCCGGTCGAACCACTAGTACGACACAAGAAGCCTACTTGGGTTCCAAACCGAACCAACCTCAACCGAAGACCCGTAATAAAACCAATAACACATGGATTCAAAGCCGCACTTGAATACTTTAAATAAATTGACCAACAATGATCTTCGAATCCTAAATGAAAATACCACAAAAGAAGATACAACTCCAGCTCTTAAATATATCAAAATCGGATATCATCTAATATCGAAACGCCGACAAACTCTCTCTCCACCATCACCCAAGACCTATGACTCGAAATATAGAGATACACAAGGGAAAAAATGTCTAATGGGGTCATCGATAAGCACCGACCGGCTATCTATACTCGTGTAGAATTGAGATTGTACCGAGAATTTAACATGGAAGTGTATCTAATCACCGCATCTAGTAATGTGACCCTATGGTCCGTATAGGCATCCGCCTAGCATCACCACCCGTAATTGTGTGGACAACCTCGCCATTCATAAAACCATGCAACTACCCGAAATGATCCGTGTGAGCAAACATTTGTACGCATACTCTACACGTCCTACTAGAACCCGAATATCGCTTCAGTGGATTGCGCAATCCGGGTGGTCGACCAACACATAATCATCGCAAGTACCCTAAATAGGCATATCTTGTCCTAACATGGAAGATGAATCACACGCCACAATTCTAAGGCCAAGAGCTTATGCTTGAAATTTATCATTTGCCTGTACAGAGATCACACGATGTATAACCTGAGAGCCCTCGCTTTAGGCACAGCAACACATTTATACAGTAGATCACACACTATTGTATTATGAAACCTTAACCTAGGAGTCCTGGTCGAACCACTAGTACGACACAAGAAGCCTACTTGGGTTCCAAACCGAACCAACCTCAACTGAAGACCTATAATAAAACCAATAACACATGCATTCAAAGCTGCACTTGAATACTTTAAATAAATTGACCAACAATGATCTTCGAATCCTAAATGAAAATACCACAAAAGAAGATACAACTCCAGTTCTTAAATATATCAAAATCGGATATCATCTAATATCGAAACGCCGACAAACTCTCTCTCCACCATCAGCTCCAAGACCTATGACCGAAATATAGAGATACACAAGGGAAAAAAATGTCTAATGGGGTCATCGATAAGCACCGATCGGCTATCTATACTCGTGTAGAATTGAGATTGTACCGAGAATTTAACATGGAAGTGTATCTAATCACCGCATCTAGTAATGTGACCCTATGGTCCGTATAGGCATCCGCGTAGCATCGCCCACCCGTAATTGTGTGGACAACCTCGCCATTCATAAAACCATGCAACTACCCGAAATGATCCGTGTGAGCAGCATTTATACGCATACTCTACACGTCCTACTAGAACCCGAATATCGCTTCAGTGGATTGCGCAATCCAGTGGGTGGTCGACCAACACATAATCATCGCAAGTACCCTAAATAGGCATATCTTGTCCTAACATGGAAGATGAATCACACGCCACAATTCTAAGGCCAAGAGCTTATGCTTGAAATTTATCATTTGCCCGTACAAAGATCACACGATGTATAACCCGAGAGCCCTCGCTTTAGGCACAAGAACACATTTATACAAGAGATCACACACTATTGTATTATGAAACCTTAACCTAGAGTCCCGGTCGAACCACTAGTACGACACAAGAAGCCTACTTGGGTTCCAAACCGAACCAACCTCAACCGAAGACCTATAATAAAACCAATAACACATGCATTCAAAGCTGCACTTGAATACTTTAAATAAATTGACCAACAATGATCTTCGAATCCTAAATGAAAATACCACAAAAGAAGATACAACTCCAGTTCTTAAATATATCAAAATCGGATATCATCTGATATCGAAACGCCGACAAACTCTCTCTCCACCATCAGCTCCAATATCTATGATCGAAATATAGAGATACACAAGGGAAAAAATGTCTAATGGGGTCATCGATAAGCACCGACCGGCTATCTATACTCGTGTAGAATTGAGATTGTACCGAGAATTTAACATGGAAGTCTATCTAATCACCGCATCTAGTAATGTGACCCTATGGTCCGTATAGGCATCCGCCTAGCATCACCACCCGTAATTGTGTGGACAACCTCGCCATTCATAAAACCATGCAACTACCTGAAATGATCCGTGTGAGCAAAATTTATACGCATACTCTACACGTCCTACTAGAACCTGAATATCGCTTCAGGGATTGCGCAATCCAGGGGTGGTCGACCAACACATAATCATCGCAAGTACCCTAAATAGGCATATCTTGTCCTAACATGGAAGATGAATCACACGCCACAGTTCTAAGGCCAAGAGCTTATGCTTGAAATTTATCATTTGCCTGTACAAAGATCACACGATGTATAACCCGAGAGCCCTCGCTTTAGGCACATCAACACATTTATACAAGAGATCACACACTATTGTATTATGAAACCTTAACCTAGAGTCCCGGTCGAACCACTAGTACGACACAAGAAGCCTACTTGGGTTCCAAACCGAACCAACCTCAACCGAAGACCCGTAATAAAACCAATAACACATGGATTCAAAGCCGCACTTGAATACTTTAAATAAATTGACCAACAATGATCTTCGAATCCTAAATGAAAATACCACAAAAGAAGATACAACTCCAGCTTCTTAAATATATCAAAATCGGATATCATCTAATATCGAAACGCCGACAAACTCTCTCTCCACCATCACTCCAAGATCTATGACTGAAATATAGAGATACACAAGGGAAAAAATGTCTAATGGGGTCATCGATAAGCACCGACCGGCTATCTATACTCGTGTAGAATTGAGATTGTACCGAGAATTTAACATGGAAGTGTATCTAATCACTGCATCTAGTAATGTGACCCTATGGTCTGTATAGGCATCTGCGTAGCATCAGCCACCCGTAATTGTGTGGACAACCTCGCCATTCATAAAACCATGCAACTACCTGAAATGATCCGTGTGAGCAGCATTTATACGCATACTCTACACGTCCTACTAGAACCTGAATATCGCTTCAGGGATTGCGCAATCCAGGGGTGGTCGACCAACACATAATCATCGCAAGTACCCTAAATAGGCATATCTTGTCCTAACATGGAAGATGAATCACACGCCACAATTCTAAGGCCAAGAGCTTATGCTTGAAATTTATCATTTGCCTGTACAGAGATCACACGATGTATAACCCGAGAGCCCTCGCTTTAGGCACAACAACACATTTATACAAGAGATCACACACTATTGTATTATGAAACCTTAACCTAGAGTCCCGGTCGAACCACTAGTACGACACAAGAAGCCTACTTGGGTTCCAAACCGAACCAACCTCAACTTTAGACCCGTAATAAAACCAATAACACATGCATTCAAAGCTGCACTTGAATACTTTAAATAAATTGACCAACAATGATCTTCGAATCCTAAATGAAAATACCACAAAAGAAGATACAACTCCAGTTCTTAAATATATCAAAATCGGATATCATCTAATATCGAAACGCCGACAAACTCTCTCTCCACCATCAGCTCCAGTACCTATGACTGAAATATAGAGATACACAAGGGAAAAAATGTCTAATGGGGTCATCGATAAGCACTGACTGGCTATCTATACTCGTGTAGAATTGAGATTGTACTGAGAATTTAACATGGAAGTGTATCTAATCACTGCATCTAGTAATGTGACCCTATGGTCCGTATAGGCATCCGCGTAGCATCACCACCCGTAATTGTGTGGACAACCTCGCCATTCATAAAACCATGCAACTACCCGAAATGATCCGTGTGAGCACAATTTATACGCATACTCTACACGTCCTACTAGAACCCGAATATCGCTTCGTGGATTGCGCAATCCAGGGGTGGTCGACCAACACATAATCATCGCAAGTACCCTAAATAGGCATATCTTGTCCTAACATGGAAGATGAATCACACGCCACAATTCTAAGGCCAAGAGCTTATGCTTGAAATTTATCGGCTGTTCGTACAAAGATCACACGATGTATAACCCGAGAGCCCTCGCTTTAGGCACATCAACACATTTATACAAGAGATCACACACTATTGTATTATGAAACCTTAACCTAGGAGTCCCGGTCGAACCACTAGTACGACACAAGAAGCCTACTTGGGTTCCAAACCGAACCAACCTCAACCGAAGACCCGTAATAAAACCAATAACACATGGATTCAAAGCCGCACTTGAATACTTTAAATAAATTGACCAACAATGATCTTCGAATCCTAAATGAAAATACCACAAAAGAAGATACAACTCCAGCTTCTTAAATATATCAAAATCGGATATCATCTAATATCGAAACGCCGACAAACTCTCTCTCCACCATCACTCCAAGACCTATGACGAAAATATAGAGATACACAAGGGAAAAAATGTCTAATGGGGTCATCGATAAGCACCGACCGGCTATCTATACTCGTGTAGAATTGAGATTGTACCGAGAATTTAACATGGAAGTGTATCTAATCACCGCATCTAGTAATGTGACCCTATGGTCCGTATAGGCATCCGCGTAGCATCACCACCCGTAATTGTGTGGACAACCTCGCCATTCATAAAACCATGCAACTACTCGAAATGATCCGTGTGAGCAAGCATTTGTACGCATACTCTACACGTCCTACTAGAACCCGAATATCGCTTCGTGGATTGCGCAATCCAGGGGTGGTCGACCAACACATAATCATCGCAAGTACCCTAAATAGGCATATCTTGTCCTAACATGGAAGATGAATCACACGCCACAATTCTAAGGCCAAGAGCTTATGCTTGAAATTTATCATTTGCCTGTACAGAGATCACACGATGTATAACCTGAGAGCCCTCGCTTTAGGCACATCAACACATTTATACAAGAGATCACACACTATTGTATTATGAAACCTTAACCTAGAGTCCCGGTCGAACCACTAGTACGACACAAGAAGCCTACTTGGGTTCCAAACCGAACCAACCTCAACCGAAGACCCATAATAAAACCAATAACACATGGATTCAAAGCCGCACTTGAATACTTTAAATAAATTGACCAACAATGATCTTCGAATCCTAAATGAAAATACCACAAAAGAAGATACAACTCCAGCTTCTTAAATATATCAAAATCGGATATCATCTAATATCGAAACGCCGACAAACTCTCTCTCCACCATCACCTCCAAGACCTATGACCGAAATATAGAGATACACAAGGGAAAAAATGTCTAATGGGGTCATCGATAAGCACCGACCGGCTATCTATACTCGTGTAGAATTGAGATTGTACCGAGAATTTAACATGGAAGTGTATCTAATCACCGCATCTAGTAATGTGACCCTATGGTCCGTATAGGCATCCGCGTAGCATCACCCACCCGTAATTGTGTGGACAACCTCGCCATTCATAAAACCATGCAACTACCTGAAATGATCCGTGTGAGCAGCATTTATACGCATACTCTACACGTCCTACTAGAACCTGAATATCGCTTCAGGGATTGCGCAATCCAGGGGTGGTCGACCAACACATAATCATCGCAAGTACCCTAAATAGGCATATCTTGTCCTAACATGGAAGATGAATCACACGCCACAATTCTAAGGCCAAGAGCTTATGCTTGAAATTTATCAGTTGCCTGTACAGAGATCACACGATGTATAACCCGAGAGCCCTCGCTTTAGGCACAAGAACACATTTATACAAGAGATCACACACTATTGTATTATGAAACCTTAACCTAGGAGTCCCGGTCGAACCACTAGTACGACACAAGAAGCCTACTTGGGTTCCAAACCGAACCAACCTCAACCGAAGACCCGTAATAAAACCAATAACACATGGATTCAAAGCCGCACTTGAATACTTTAAATAAATTGACCAACAATGATCTTCGAATCCTAAATGAAAATACCACAAAAGAAGATACAACTCCAGCTTCTTAAATATATCAAAATCGGATATCATCTAATATCGAAACGCCGACAAACTCTCTCTCCACCATCACCTCCAAGACCTATGATCGAAATTTAGAGATACACAAGGGAAAAAATGTCTAATGGGGTCATCGATAAGCACCGACCGGCTATCTATACTCGTGTAGAATTGAGATTGTACCGAGAATTTAACATGGAAGTGTATCTAATCACCGCATCTAGTAATGTGACCCTATGGTCCGTATAGGCATCCGCGTAGCATCACCACCCGTAATTGTGTGGACAACCTCGCCATTCATAAAACCATGCAACTACTCGAAATGATCCGTGTGAGCAAGCATTTATACGCATACTCTACACGTCCTACTAGAACCCGAATATCGCTTCGTGGATTGCGCAATCCAGGGGTGGTCGACCAACACATAATCATCGCAAGTACCCTAAATAGGCATATCTTGTCCTAACATGGAAGATGAATCACACGCCACAATTCTAAGGCCAAGAGCTTATGCTTGAAATTTATCATTTGCCTGTACAGAGATCACACGATGTATAACCCGAGAGCCCTCGCTTTAGGCACAACAACACATTTATACAAGAGATCACACACTATTGTATTATGAAACCTTAACCTAGAGTCCCGGTCGAACCACTAGTACGACACAAGAAGCCTACTTGGGTTCCAAACCGAACCAACCTCAACTTAAGACCTATAATAAAACCAATAACACATGCATTCAAAGCCGCACTTGAATACTTTAAATAAATTGACCAACAATGATCTTCGAATCCTAAATGAAAATACCACAAAAGAAGATACAACTCAGCTTCTTAAATATATCAAAATCGGATATCATCTAATATCGAAACGCCGACAAACTCTCTCTCCACCATCACTCCAAGACATCTATGACTGAAATATAGAGATACACAAGGGAAAAAATGTCTAATGGGGTCATCGATAAGCACTGACTGGCTATCTATACTCGTGTAGAATTGAGATTGTACTTAGAATTTAACATGGAAGTGTATCTAATCACTGCATCTAGTAATGTGACCCTATGGTCTGTATAGGCATCTGCGTAGCATCAGCCACCCGTAATTGTGTGGACAACCTCGCCATTCATAAAACCATGCAACTACCTGAAATGATCCGTGTGAGCAAAACATTTATACGCATACTCTACACGTCCTACTAGAACCCGAATATCGCTTCGTGGATTGCGCAATCCAGGTGGTCGACCAACACATAATCATCGCAAGTACCCTAAATAGGCATATCTTGTCCTAACATGGAAGATGAATCACACGCCACAATTCTAAGGCCAAGAGCTTATGCTTGAAATTTATCAGTTGCCTGTACAGAGATCACACGATGTATAACCTGAGAGCCCTCGCTTTAGGCACATCAACACATTTATACAGGAGATCACACACTATTGTATTATGAAACCTTAACCTAGAGTCCCGGTCGAACCACTAGTACGACACAAGAAGCCTACTTGGGTTCCAAACCGAACCAACCTCAACTGAAGACCTGTAATAAAACCAATAACACATGGATTCAAAGCCGCACTTGAATACTTTAAATAAATTGACCAACAATGATCTTCGAATCCTAAATGAAAATACCACAAAAGAAGATACAACTCCAGCTTCTTAAATATATCAAAATCGGATATCATCTAATATCGAAACGCCGACAAACTCTCTCTCCACCATCAGCTCCAAAGACCTATGACTGAAATTTAGAGATACACAAGGGAAAAAATGTCTAATGGGGTCATCGATAAGCACTGACTGGCTATCTATACTCGTGTAGAATTGAGATTGTACTGAGAATTTAACATGGAAGTGTATCTAATCACTGCATCTAGTAATGTGACCCTATGGTCTGTATAGGCATCTGCGTAGCATCAGCCACCCGTAATTGTGTGGACAACCTCGCCATTCATAAAACCATGCAACTACCCGAAATGATCCGTGTGAGCAACATTTATACGCATACTCTACACGTCCTACTAGAACCCGAATATCGCTTCGTGGATTGCGCAATCCAGGTGGTCGACCAACACATAATCATCGCAAGTACCCTAAATAGGCATATCTTGTCCTAACATGGAAGATGAATCACACGCCACAATTCTAAGGCCAAGAGCTTATGCTTGAAATTTATCATTTGCCCGTACAAAGATCACACGATGTATAACCCGAGAGCCCTCGCTTTAGGCACAACAACACATTTATACAAGAGATCACACACTATTGTATTATGAAACCTTAACCTAGGAGTCCCGGTCGAACCACTAGTACGACACAAGAAGCCTACTTGGGTTCCAAACTGAACCAACCTCAACTGAAGACCTGTAATAAAACCAATAACACATGGATTCAAAGCCGCACTTGAATACTTTAAATAAATTGACCAACAATGATCTTCGAATCCTAAATGAAAATACCACAAAAGAAGATACAACTCCAGTTCTTAAATATATCAAAATCGGATATCATCTAATATCGAAACGCCGACAAACTCTCTCTCCACCATCACCCAAGACCTATGACCGAAATTTAGAGATACACAAGGGAAAAAATGTCTAATGGGGTCATCGATAAGCACCGATCGGCTATCTATACTCGTGTAGAATTGAGATTGTACCGAGAATTTAACATGGAAGTGTATCTAATCACCGCATCTAGTAATGTGACCCTATGGTCCGTATAGGCATCCGCGTAGCATCACCACCCGTAATTGTGTGGACAACCTCGCCATTCATAAAACCATGCAACTACCGAAATGATCCGTGTGAGCAAGATTTATACGCATACTCTACACGTCCTACTAGAACCCGAATATCGCTTCGTGGATTGCGCAATCCAGGGTGGTCGACCAACACATAATCATCGCAAGTACCCTAAATAGGCATATCTTGTCCTAACATGGAAGATGAATCACACGCCACAATTCTAAGGCCAAGAGCTTATGCTTGAAATTTATCATTTGCCCGTACATAGATCACACGATGTATAACCCGAGAGCCCTCGCTTTAGGCACAGCAACACATTTATACAGTAGATCACACACTATTGTATTATGAAACCTTAAACTAGGAGTCCTGGTCGAACCACTAGTACGACACAAGAAGCCTACTTGGGTTCCAAACTGAACCAACCTCAACTTTAGACCTATAATAAAACCAATAACACATGCATTCAAAGCTGCACTTGAATACTTTAAATAAATTGACCAACAATGATCTTCGAATCCTAAATGAAAATACCACAAAAGAAGATACAACTCCAGTTCTTAAATATATCAAAATCGGATATCATCTAATATCGAAACGCCGACAAACTCTCTCCACCATCACCTCCAAGACCTATGACCGAAATATAGAGATACACAAGGGAAAAATGTCTAATGGGGTCATCGATAAGCATCGATCGGCTATCTATACTCGTGTAGAATTGAGATTGTACTGAGAATTTAACATGGAAGTGTATCTAATCACTGCATCTAGTAATGTGACCCTATGGTCTGTATAGGCATCTGCGTAGCATCAGCCACCCGTAATTGTGTGGACAACCTCGCCATTCATAAAACCATGCAACTACCCGAAATGATCCGTGTGAGCAGGCATTTATACGCATACTCTACACGTCCTACTAGACCCGAATATCGCTTCGTGGATCGCGCAATCCAGGGGTGGTCGACCAACACATAATCATCGCAAGTACCCTAAATAGGCATATCTTGTCCTAACATGGAAGATGAATCACACGCCACAATTCTAAGGCCAAGAGCTTATGCTTGAAATTTATCGCCTGCCCGTACAAAGATCACACGATGTATAACCCGAGAGCCCTCGCTTTAGGCACATCAACACATTTATACAAGAGATCACACACTATTGTATTATGAAACCCTAACCTAGGAGTCCCGGTCGAACCACTAGTACGACACAAGAAGCCTACTTGGGTTCCAAACTGAACCAACCTCAACTGAAGACCTGTAATAAAACCAATAACACATGGATTCAAAGCCGCACTTGAATACTTTAAATAAATTGACCAACAATGATCTTCGAATCCTAAATGAAAATACCACAAAAGAAGATACAACTCCAGTTCTTAAATATATCAAAATCGGATATCATCTAATATCGAAACGCCGACAAACTCTCTCTCCACCATCACCTCCAAAGTACCTATGACCGAAATTTAGAGATACACAAGGGAAAAAATGTCTAATGGGGTCATCGATAAGCAATCGATCGGCTATCTATACTCGTGTAGAATTGAGATTGTACTGAGAATTTAACATGGAAGTGTATCTAATCACTGCATCTAGTAATGTGACCCTATGGTCTGTATAGGCATCTGCGTAGCATCAGCCACCCGTAATTGTGTGGACAACCTCGCCATTCATAAAACCATGCAACTACCTCGAAATGATCCGTGTGAGCAAGCATTTATACGCATACTCTACACGTCCTACTAGAACCCGAATATCGCTTCGTGGACTGCGCAATCCAGGGGTGGTCGACCAACACATAATCATCGCAAGTACCCTAAATAGGCATATCTTGTCCTAACATGGAAGATGAATCACACGCCACAATTCTAAGGCCAAGAGCTTATGCTTGAAATTTATCATTTGCCTCGTACAAAGATCACACGATGTATAACCCGAGAGCCCTCGCTTTAGGCACAACAACACATTTATACAAGAGATCACACACTATTGTATTATGAAACCTTAACCTAGAGTCCCGGTCGAACCACTAAGACGACACAAGAAGCCTACTTGGGTTCCAAACCGAACCAACCTCAACCGAAGACCCATAATAAAACCAATAACACATGGATTCAAAGCCGCACTTGAATACTTTAAATAAATTGACCAACAATGATCTTCGAATCCTAAATGAAAATACCACAAAAGAAGATACAACTCCAGCTTCTTAAATATATCAAAATCGGATATCATCTAATATCGAAACGCCGACAAACTCTCTCTCCACCATCACCTCCAAGACCTATGACCGAAATATAGAGATACACAAGGGAAAAAATGTCTAATGGGGTCATCGATAAGCACCGACCGGCTATCTATACTCGTGTAGAATTGAGATTGTACCGAGAATTTAACATGGAAGTGTATCTAATCAACGCATCTAGTAATGTGACCCTATGGTCCGTATAGGCATCCGCGTAGCATCGCCCACCCGTAATTGTGTGGACAACCTCGCCATTCATAAAACCATGCAACTACTCGAAATGATCCGTGTGAGCAAAGATTTATACGCATACTCTACACGTCCTACTGGAACCCGAATATCGCTTCAGGGATTGCGCAATCCAGGGGTGGTCGACCAACACATAATCATCGCAAGTACCCTAAATAGGCATATCTTGTCCTAACATGGAAGATGAATCACACGCCACAATTCTAAGGCCAAGAGCTTATGCTTGAAATTTATCATTTGCCTGTACAGAGATCACACGATGTATAACCCGAGAGCCCTCGCTTTAGGCACATGCAACACATTTATACAATAGATCACACACTATTGTATTATGAAACCTTAACCTAGAGTCCCGGTCGAACCACTAAGACGACACAAGAAGCCTACTTGGGTTCCAAACTGAACCAACCTCAACTGAAGACCTGTAATAAAACCAATAACACATGGATTCAAAGCACTTGAATACTTTAAATAAATTGACCAACAATGATCTTCGAATCCTAAATGAAAATACCACAAAAGAAGATACAACTCCAGTTCTTAAATATATCAAAATCGGATATCATCTAATATCGAAACGCCGACAAACTCTCTCTCCACCATCAGCTCAAGATTTAAGGATCGAAATATAGAGATACACAAGGGAAAAAAATGTCTAATGGGGTCATCGATAAGCACCGATCGGCTATCTATACTCGTGTAGAATTGAGATTGTACTGAGAATTTAACATGGAAGTGTATCTAATCACCGCATCTAGTAATGTGACCCTATGGTCCGTATAGGCATCCGCGAAGCATCACCACCCGTAATTGTGTGGACAACCTCGCCATTCATAAAACCATGCAACTACCCGAAATGATCCGTGTGAGCAAGCAGCATTTATACGCATACTCTACACGTCCTACTAGAACCTGAATATCGCTTCGTGGATTGCGCAATCCAGGTGGTCGACCAACACATAATCATCGCAAGTACCCTAAATAGGCATATCTTGTCCTAACATGGAAGATGAATCACACGCCACAATTCTAAGGCCAAGAGCTTATGCTTGAAATTTATCAGCTTGCTCGTACAAAGATCACACGATGTATAACCCGAGAGCCCTCGCTTAGGCACAACAACACATTTATACAAGAGATCACACACTATTGTATTATGAAACCTTAACCTAGAGTCCCGGTCGAACCACTAAGACGACACACAAGAAGCCTACTTGGGTTCCAAACCGAACCAACCTCAATCAAGACCTATAATAAAACCAATAACACATGGATTCAAAGCCGCACTTGAATACTTTAAATAAATTGACCAACAATGATCTTCGAATCCTAAATGAAAATACCACAAAAGAAGATACAACTCCAGCCTTAAATATATCAAAATCGGATATCATCTAATATCGAAACGCCGACAAACTCTCTCTCCACCATCGCCCCAGAGATCTCATGATCGAAATATAGAGATACACAAGGGAAAAATGTCTAATGGGGTCATCGATAAGCACTCGATCGGCTATCTATACTCGTGTAGAATTGAGATTGTACCGAGAATTTAACATGGAAGTGTATCTAATCACTGCATCTAGTAATGTGACCCTATGGTCTGTATAGGCATCTGCGTAGCATCAGCCACCCGTAATTGTGTGGACAACCTCGCCATTCATAAAACCATGCAACTACCTGAAATGATCCGTGTGAGCAGCATTTATACGCATACTCTACACGTCCTACTAGAACCTGAATATCGCTTCAGGGATTGCGCAATCCAGGGTGGTCGACCAACACATAATCATCGCAAGTACCCTAAATAGGCATATCTTGTCCTAACATGGAAGATGAATCACACGCCACAATTCTAAGGCCAAGAGCTTATGCTTGAAATTTATCAGTTGCCTGTACAAAGATCACACGATGTATAACCCGAGAGCCCTCGCTTTAGGCACAAGAACACATTTATACGTAGATCACACACTATTGTATTATGAAACCTTAACCTAGGAGTCCCGGTCGAACCACTAGACGACACAAGAAGCCTACTTGGGTTCCAAACTGAACCAACCTCAACCGAAGACCTATAATAAAACCAATAACACATGCATTCAAAGCCCACTTGAATACTTTAAATAAATTGACCAACAATGATCTTCGAATCCTAAATGAAAATACCACAAAAGAAGATACAACTCAGCTCTAAATATATCAAAATCGGATATCATCTAATATCGAAACGCCGACAAACTCTCTCTCCACCATCACCCAATACCTATGATCGAAATATAGAGATACACAAGGGAAAAAATGTCTAATGGGGTCATCGATAAGCACTCGATCGGCTATCTATACTCGTGTAGAATTGAGATTGTACCGAGAATTTAACATGGAAGTGTATCTAATCACCGCATCTAGTAATGTGACCCTATGGTCCGTATAGGCAATCGCGTAGCATCAGCCACCCGTAATTGTGTGGACAACCTCGCCATTCATAAAACCATGCAACTACCCGAAATGATCCGTGTGAGCAAGCATTTATACGCATACTCTACACGTCCTACTAGAACCCGAATATCGCTTCGTGATTGCGCAATCCAGGGGTGGTCGACCAACACATAATCATCGCAAGTACCCTAAATAGGCATATCTTGTCCTAACATGGAAGATGAATCACACGCCACAATTCTAAGGCCAAGAGCTTATGCTTGAAATTTATCACTTGCTCGTACAGAGATCACACGATGTATAACCCGAGAGCCCTCGCTTTAGGCACAAGAACACATTTATACAAGAGATCACACACTATTGTATTATGAAACCTTAACTCTAGGAGTCCCGGTCGAACCACTAGTACGACACAAGAAGCCTACTTGGGTTCCAAACCGAACCAACCTCAACTCAAGACCCATAATAAAACCAATAACACATGCATTCAAAGCCGCACTTGAATACTTTAAATAAATTGACCAACAATGATCTTCGAATCCTAAATGAAAATACCACAAAAGAAGATACAACTCCAGCTCTTAAATATATCAAAATCGGATATCATCCGATATCGAAACGCCGACAAACTCTCTCTCCACCATCAGCCCAGTATCTATGACTCGAAATACGAGATACACAAGGGAAAAAAATGTCTAATGGGGTCATCGATAAGCACCGACTCGGCTATCTATACTCGTGTAGAATTGAGATTGTACCGAGAATTTAATATGGAAGTCTATCTAATCACCGCATCTAGTAATGTGACCCTATGGTCCGTATAGGCATCCGCCTAGCATCACCCACCCGTAATTGTGTGGACAACCTCGCCATTCATAAAACCATGCAACTACCCTCGAAATGATCCGTGTGGAGCGCATTTGTACGCATACTCTACACGTCCTACTAGAAGCTCGAATATCGCTTCAGGGATTGCGCAATCCAAGGGGTGGTCGACCAACACATAATCATCGCAAGTACCCTAAATAGGCATATCTTGTCCTAACATGGAAGATGAATCACACGCCACGCTTCTAAGGCCAAGAGCTTATGCTTGAAATTTATCAATTGCCTCGTACAGAGATCACACGATGTATAACCCGAGAGCCCTCGCTTTAGTCACAACACATTTATACAAGAGATCACACACTATTGTATTATGAAACCTTAACCTAGGAGTCCCGGTCGAACCACTAGTACGACACAAGAAGCCTACTAGGGTTCCAAACTGAACCAACCTCAACTGAAGACCCATAATAAAACCAATAACACATGCATTCAAAGCCGCACTTGAATACTTTAAATAAATTGACCAACAATGATCTTCGAATCCCAAATGAAAATACCACAAAAGAAGATAACAACTCATTTAAATATATCAAAATCGGATATCACGATATCGAAACGCCGACAAACTCTCTCTCCACCATCAGCTCCAGTACCTATGACTGAAATTTAGAGATACACAAGGGAAAAAATGTCTAATGGGGTCATCGATAAGCACTGACTGGCTATCTATACTCGTGTAGAATTGAGATTGTACTTAGAATTTAACATGGAAGTCTATCTAATCACTGCATCTAGTAATGTGACCCTATGGTCTTTATAGGCATCTGCCTAGCATCAGCCACTTGTAATTGTGTGGACAACCTCGCCATCATAAAACCATGCATCTACCTGAAATGATCCGTGTGAGCAGATTCGTACGCATACTCTACACGTCCTACTAGAACCCGAATATCGTCAGTGGATTGCGCAATCCAAAGGTGGTCGACCAACACATAATCATCGCAAGTACCCTAAATAGGCATATCTTGTCCTACCATGGAAGATAAATCACACGCCACAGTTCTAAGGCCAAGAGCTTATGCTTGAAATTTATCAATTGCCTGTACAAAGATCACACGATGTATAACCTGAGAGCCCTCGCTTTAAGCACAGAAACACATTTATACAAGAGATCACACACTATTGTATTATGAAACCTTAACCTAGAGTCCTCGCTCAAACCACCAAGACGACACAAGAAGCCTACTGTTCCAAACCGAACCAACCTCAACTCAAGACCCGTAATAAAACCAATAACACATGCATTCAAAGCCGCACTTGAATACTTTAAATAAATTGACCAACAATGATCTTCGAATCCTAAATGAAAATACCACAAAAGAAGATACAACTCCAATATATCAAAATCGGATATCATCTGATATCGAAACGCCGACAAACTCTCTCTCCACCATCACCCCAAGATCAAGGATCGAAATACAGAGATACACAAGGGAAAAAATGTCTAACGGGGTCATCGATAAGCACTGACCGGCTATCTATACTCGTGTAGAATTGAGATTGTACCGAGAATTTAACATGGAAGTCTATCTAATCACCGTATCTAAGAATGTGACCCTATGGTCCGTATAGGCATCCGTAGGATCGCCACCCGTAATTGTGTGGACAACCTCGCCATTCATAAAACCATGCAACTACCCGAAATGATCCGTGTGAGCGCATTTGTACGCATACTCTACACGTCCTACTAGAACCCCAATATCGCTGATTGCGCAATCCAGCGTGGTCGACCAACACATAATCATCGCAAGTACCCTAAACAGCATATCTTGTCCTAACATGGAAGATGAATCACACGCCACAATTCTAAGGCCAAGAGCTTATGCTTGAAATTTATGAGCCGTCTGTACAGAGATCACACGATGTATAACCCGAGAGCCCCCGCTTTAGGCACAGCAACACATTTATACAATAGATCACACACTATTGTATTATGAAACCTTAACCTAGGAGTCCTGGTCGAACCACCAGTACGACACAAGAAGTCTACTTGGGTTACAAGCCGAACCAACCTCAATCGAAGACCCGTAATAAAACCAATAACACATGCATTCAAAGTCGCACTTGAATACTTTAAATAAATTGACCAACAATGATCTTCGAATACAAATGAAAATACCACAAAAAAAGAAGATACAACTCCAGTTCTTAAATATATCAAAATCGGATAATGATATCGAAACACCGACAAACTCTCTCTCCACCATCAACCAAGATTTATGACCGAAATATGAGATACACAAGAGAAAAAAAATGTCTAATGGGGTCATCGATAAGCACCGACTCGGCTATCTATACTCGTGTAGAATTGAGATTGTATCGAGAATTTAACATGGAAGTCTATCTAATCACCGCATCTAGTAATGTGACCCTATGGTCTGTATAGGCATCTCGCCTAGCATCACCACCCGTAATTGTGTGGACAACCTCGCCATTCACAAAACCATGTAACTATTCCGAAATGATCCGTGTGAGCGCATTTGTACGCATACTCTACACGTCCTACTAGAACCCGAATATCGCTTCGTGATTGCGCAATCCAGTTGGTCGACCAACACATAATCATCGCAAGTACCCTAAATAGGCATATCTTGTCCTAACATGGAAGATGAATCACACGCCACGCTTCTAAGGCCAAGAGCTTATGCTTGAAATTTATCGAGAGTTGCCCGTACAAAGATCACACGATGTATAACCCGAGAGCCCTCGCTTTAGGCACAGCAACACATTTATACAAGAGATCACACACTATTGTATTATGAAACCTTAACCTAAGAGTCCTGGCCGAACCACTAGTACGACACAAGAAGCCTACTGGGGTTCCAAATCGAACCAACCTCAACTGAAGACCTCGTAATAAAACCAATAACACATGCATTCAAAGCCGCACTTGAATACTTTAAATAAATTGACCAACAATGATCTTCGAATCCTAAAATGAAAATACCACAAAAGAAGATACAACTCCCGAAATATATCAAAATCGGATATCCGATATCGAAACGCGAACAAACTCTCTCTCCACCATCACCAAGCACCTATGACCGAAATACAGATACACAAGGGAAAAATGTCTAATGGGGTCATCATCGCTAATCGAATGGCTATCTATACTCGTGTAGAATTGAGATTGTACCGAGAATTTAACATGGAAGTCTATCTAATCACCGCATCTAGTAATATGACCCTATGGTCCGTATAGGCATCCGCCTAGCATCGCCCACCCGTAATTGTGTGGACAACCTCGCCATTCATAAAACCATGCAACCACTCGAAATGATCCGTGTGAGCAAAGATTTGTACGCATACTCTACACGTCCTACTAGAACCCGAATATCGCTTCGTGGATTGCGCAATCCAGGTGGTCGACCAACACATAATCATCGCAAGTACCCTAAACAGCATATCTTGTCCTAACATGGAAGATGAATCACACGCCACGCTTCTAAGGCCAAGAGCTTATGCTTGAAATTTATCATTTGCAAGTTCGCACAAAGATCACACGATGTATAACCCGAGAGCCCTCGCTTTAGGTACAACAACACATTTATACAAGAGATCACACACTATTGTATTACGAAACCTTAACCTAGGAGTCCCGGTCGAACCACTAGTACGACACAAGAAGCCTACTGGGTTACAAGCCGAACCAACCTCAACTCAAGACCTGTAATAAAAGCAATAACACAAGCATTCAAAGCTGCACTGGAATACTTTAAATAAATTGATAATAAAATATATCGAAATATATCAAAATCGATATCATCTGATATCGAAACACCGACAAACTCTCTCTCCACCATCACCAACCATCTATGACTGAAATACAGATACACAAGGGAAACAATGTCTAATGGGGTCATCGATAAGCACTGAATGGCTATCTATACTCGTGTAGAATTGAGATTGTACTGAGAATTTAACATGGAAGTCTATCTAATCACTGCATCTAGTAATATGACCCTATGGTCTGTTTAGGCATCTGCCTAGCATCACCACCCGTAATTGTGTGGACAACCTCGCCATTCATAAAACCATGCAACTACTCGAAATGATCCGTGTGAGCAGCATTTGTACGCATACTCTACACGTCCTACTAGAACCCGAATATCGCTTCGTGATTGTGCAATCCAGGTGGTCGACCAACACATGATCATCGCAAGTACCCTAAATAGGCATATCTTGTCCTAACATGGAAGATGAATCACACGCCATGCTTCTAAGGCCAAGAGCTTATGCTTGAAATTTATCGCCTTGCCCGTACAAAGATCACACGATGTATAACCCGAGAGCCCTCGCTTTAGGCACAAGAACACATTTATACAAAGAGATCACACACTATTGTATTACGAAACCTTAACCTAGGAGTCCCGGTCGAACCACTAGTACGACACAAGAAGCCTACTTGGGTTCCAAGCCGAACCAACCTCAACCGAAGACCCGTAATAAAACCAATAACACATGCATTCAAAGCCGCACTTGAATACTTTAAATAAATCAACAATGATCTTCGAATCCTAAAATGAAAATACCACAAAAGAAGATACAACCCGATCAAATATATCAAAATCGAATATCATCCGATATCGAAACGCCGACAAACTCTCTCTCCACCATCACCTCCACTATCTATGATTAAAATACAGATACACAAGCGAAAAAATGTCTAATGGGGTCATCGATAAGCACTCGACCGGCTATCTATACTCGTGTAGAAATTGAGATTGTATCGAGAATTTAACATGGAAGTCTATCTAATCACCGCATCTAGTAATGTGACCCTATGGTCCGCATAGGCATCCGTTCAGCATCACCCACCCGTAATTGTGTGGACAACCTCGCCATTCATAAAACCATGCAACTCACTCGAAATGATCCGTGTGAGCAAGCATTTGTACGCATACTCTACACGTCCTACTAGAACCTCGAATATCGCATCAGTGGATTGTGCAATCCAGGGGTGGTCGACCAACACATAATCATCGCAAGTACCCTAAATATGCACATCTTGTCCTAACATGGAAGATGAATCACACGCCACAATCCTAAGGCCAAGAGCTTATGCTTGAAATTTATCACCTGCCTCGTACATAGATCACACGATGTATAACCCGAGAGCCCTCGCTTTAGGCACAAAGAACACATTTATACAAGAGATCACACACTATTGTATTATGAAACCTTAACCTAGGAGTCCCGGTCGAACCACCAGTACGACACAAGAAGCCTACTTGGGTTCCAAGCCGAACCAACCTCAACTGAAGACCTGTAATAAAACCAATAACACATGCATTCAAAGCTGCACATTAATACTTTAAATTAATTGACCAACAATGATCTTCGAATCCTAAATGAAAATACCACAAAAGAAGATACAACTCCAGTTCTTAAATATATCAAAATTGGATTTCATCTGATATCGAAACGCCGACAAACTCTCTCTCCACCATCATCTCCACTACCTATGACTGAAATACGTAGATACACAAGGGAAAAAATGTCTAATGGGGTCATCGATAAGCACCGATCGGCTATCTATACTCGTGTAGAATTGAGATTGTACTGAGAATTTAACATGGAAGTCTATCTAATCACCGCATCTAGTAATGTGACCCTATGGTCCGTATCAGGTATCCGCCTAAAGATCATCCACCCGTAATTGTGCGGACAACCTCGCCATTCATAAAACCATGCAACTACTCGAAATGATCCGTGTGAGCAGCATTTTTACGACACTCTACACGTCCTCCAGAGCCCGAATATCGCTTCAGGATTGTGTAATCCGGGTGTCGTGGACCACCACATAATCATCGCAAGTATCCTAAATGTGCATATCAGTCCCAACATGGAAGACGAATCACACGCGCTTCTAAGGCCAAGAGCTTATGCTTGAAATTTATCATTCGCCCGTACAAAGATCACACGATGTATAACCCGAGAGCCCTCGCATTAGGCACAAAGAACACATTTATACAGTAGATCACACATTATTGTATTAAGAAACCTTAACTTAGGAGTCCCGTCGAACCACTAGGACGACACAAGAAGCCCACTTGGGTTCCAAATCCGAACCAACCTCAATCGAAGACCCGTAATAAAACCAATAACACATGGATTCAAAGTCACTTGAATACTTTAAATAAATTTGACCAACAATGATCTTCGAATACTAAATGAAAATACCACAAAAGAAGATACAACTCCCGCTCTTAAATATATCAAAATCGATATCCTATACTCAACGCTGACAAACTCTCTCTCCACCATCAGCTCTAAAGCAACGAGGATCGAAATTCAGATACACAAGGGAAAAAATGTGTAATGGGGTCATCGATAAGCAATCGACCGGCTATCTATACTGTGTAGAATTGAGATTGGACCGAGAATTTAACACGGAAGTGTATCTAATCATCGCATCTAGTAATGTGACCCCATGGTCCGTATGCATCTGCGCAGCATCTACCCACCTGTAATTGTGTGGACAACCTCGCCATTCATAAAACGATGCAACTCACTGAAATGATCCGTGTGAGCAACATTTATACGCATACCTAGACGTCCTACTAGTAACTCTCGAATACGTCCGTGGATCAAAATCCAGTGGGGGTCGACCAACACATAATCATCGCAAGTACCCCAAATAGGCATATCTTGTCCTACCATGGAAGTTGAATCACACGCCACAATTCTAAGACCAAGAGCTTATGCTTGAAATTTATCACTAGCTCGTACAAAGATCACACGATGGATAACCCGAGAGCCCTAGCTTTCGGCACAACAACACATTTATACGAGATCACACACTATCGTCTTATGAAACCTTAAACTAGGAGTCCTGGTCGAACCACTAGTACGACACAAGAAGCCTACTTGGGTTCCAAACTGAACCAACCTCAACTTTAGACCTATAATAAAACCAATAACACATGCATTCAAAGCTGCACTTGAATACTTTAAATAAATTGACCAACAATGATCTTCGAATCCTAAATGAAAATACCACAAAAGAAGATACGCAACTCCCGCTTCTTAAATATATCAAAATCGGATATCATCTAATATCGAAACGCCGACAAACTCTCTCTCCACCATCAGCTCCAGTACGACTAAGATCGAAATTTAGATACACAAGGGAAAAAAATGTCTAATGGGGTCATCGATAAGGATCAGATCGGCTATCTATACTCGTGTAGAATTGAGATTGTACTGAATTTAACACATGGAAGTCTATCTAATCACCGGCATCTAGTAATGTGACCCCTATGGTCTCGTATAGGCATCGCCTAGCATCACACCCGTAATTGTGCGGACAACCTCGCCATTCATAAAACGATGCACCAACTCGAAATGATCCGTGAGCATCATTTATACGCATACTCTACACGTCCTACTAGAACCCGACTATCGCACGTGACTGCGGACCCAGGTGGTCGACCAACACATAATCATCGCAAGTACCCTAAATAGGCATATCTTGTCCTAACGAAGTTGAATCACACGCCTACAACTTCTATGTCCAAGAGATTAGTGCTTGAAATTTGGTGATTCGTACAGAGATCACACGATGTATAACCTGAGAGCCCTCGCTTTAGGCACAACAACACATTTATACAGCATCACACACTATTGTCTTAAGAAACCTTAACCTAGAGTCCTCGGTCGAACCACTAGTACTACACAAGAAGCCTACTCGGGTTCCAAACCGAACCAACCTCAACTCTAAGAACTATAATAAACCAACAACACATGCATTCAAAGCTGCACTTGAATACTTTAAATAAATTGGATCAACAACGATCTTCGAACTTCCAAATGAAAATACCACAAAAGAAGATACAACTCCAGCTTCTAAATATATCAAAATTTGACATCATCCGATCTCGAAACGCCGACAAACTCTCTTCACCATCAGCTCTAAAGATTTCAAGACGAAATATAGAGATACACAAGGGAAAAAATGTCTAATGGGGTCATCGATAAATCACCTGCCATTTAACAACAGACCGGATTTAACATGGAAGTGCATTCAATCTATCGTAAGAATTGAGTTTGGGTATTATTGTGCTGACAACCCTTCATAAACCATGGAAGTCTAAGCCTCTAACTCACTGTAACTCGACACGTCTTCGTGATCGCGTAACCAGGTGGCTACCAACTATCCGGAGTACTTTCTAAATAGGCATATCTTGTCTCTAACATGGAAGATGAATCACACGCCACAGCTTCTAAGGCCAAGTGCTAATGCTTGAAATTTATCAGTTCGTACAAAGATCACACGATGTAACCTGAGAGCCCTCACTTTTAGGCACACCAACACATTTATACAGATCACACACTATTGTTTATGAAACCTAACCCAGGAGTCTCGGTCGAACCACTAAGCACGACACAAGAAGCCTCATGAGTTCCAAACCGAACCAACCTCAATCGAAGACCTATAATAAACCAACACATGCATTCAAAGCTGGACTTGAATACTTTAAATAAATGACCAACAATGATCTTCGAATCTAAATGAAAATACCACAAAAGAAGATACAACTCAGCTAAATATATCAAAATCGGATATCATCGAATATCGAAACGCCGACAAACTCTCTCTCCACCATCGCCCTGTGATCCAAGACTGAAACATAGAGATACACAAGGGAAAAAAAATGCTCAATTGTGCTTATCGATAATCGACCGGCTATCTATACTCGTGTAGAATTGAGATTGTACTCAGAATTTAACATGGAAGTCTATCTAATCAATGTATCTAGTAATGTGACCCTATGGTCCGTATAGGCACCGCCTAGCATCACCAATCGTAATTGTGTGGACAACCTCGCCATTCATAAAACCATGCAACTACTTAAAATGATCCCTGGGAGCAACATTTATACGCATACTCTACACATACTACCCTAACCTGAATACCGCTTCGTGATCATGCAACCTGGGGTGGTCGACCAACACATAATCATCGCAAGTACCCTAAATAGGATATCTTGTCCTAACATGGAAGATGAATCACACGCCTCACAATTCTAAGGCCAAGAGCTTATGCTTGAAATTTATCATTCATGCGATGTACAGAGATCACACGATGTATAACCCGAGAGCTCTCTCGCTTTTAGGCACAAGAACACATTTATATAAGAGATCACACATTATTGTATTATGAAGCCTTAACCTAGAGTCCTGGTCGAACCACTAGGACGACACAAGAAGCCTACTTGGGTTCCAAACCGAACCAACCTCAACTAAAGACCTATAATAAAACTAATAACATAATCATTCAAAGCTGCACGCAATACTTTAAATAAATTGACCAACAATGATCTTCGAATCCTAAATGAAAATACCACAAAAGAAGATACAACTCCAGTTCTTAAATATATCAAAATCGGATATCATCTGATATCGAAACGCCGACAAACTCTCTCTCCACCATCAGCTCCAGTACCTATGACTGAAATATAGAGATACACAAGGGAAAAAATGTCTAATGGGGTCATCGATAAGCACATCGACCGGCAATCTATACTCGTGTAGAATTGAGATTGTATCTAGAATTTAACATGGAAGTCTATCTAATCAATGCATCTAGTAACGTGACCCTATGGTCCGTATAGGCATCTCGCGTAGCATCACCACTCGTAATTGTGTGGACAACCTCGCCATTCATAAAACCACGCAACTACTCGAAATGATCCGTGCGAGCAGCATTTGTACGCATACTCTACACGTCCTACTAGAACCCGAATATCGCTTCAGTGATTGTGTAATCCAGGGTGGTCGACCAACACATAATCATCGCAAGCACCCAAACAGTATATCATGTCCTAACATGAAGATGAATCACACGCCACGCTTCTATGGCCAAGAGCTTATGCTTGAAATTTATCGCCATCCTTACAAAGATCACACGATGTATGTAACCCGAGAGCCCTCGCTTTAGGCACAAGAACACATTTATACACGAGATCACACACTATTGTATTATGAAACCCTAACCTAGAGTCCCCGGTCGTAACCACCACGTTGACACAAGAAGCCTACTTGGGTTCCAAACCGAACCAACCTCAACCGAAGACCTCGTAATAAAACCAATAACACATGGATTCAAACGCACTTGAATACTTTAAATAAATTGACCAACAATGATCTTCGGAATCCTAAATGAAAATACCACAAAAGCACATACAACTCCGCCTAAATCTATCAAAATCGATATCATCCAATATCGAAACGCTGACAAACTCTCTCTCCACCATCATTCCAAAGATCTATGATCGAAATTTGGAGATACACAAGGGAAAAAATGTCTAATGTGGTCATCGATAAGCAACGATCGGCTATCTATACTCAAGAATTGAGATTGTACTGAGAATTTAACATGGAAGTGTATCTAATCACCGCATCTAGTAACGTGACCTCATGGTCTGTATAGCCATCTCGCCTATGCATCACCACCCGTAATTGTGTGGACAACCTCGCCATTCATAAAACCATGCAATCATCTGAAATGATCCGTGTGAGCGCATTTATACGCATACTCTACACGTCCTACTAGAACCCGAATATCGCTCTCGTGATTGCGCAATCCATGGCTGGTCGACCAACATACAATCATCGCAAGTACTCTAAATGTGCATATCTTGGTCCTAACATGGAAGATGAATCACACGCCACGATTCTAAGGCCAAGAGCTTATGCTTGAAATTTATCATTTGCTCGTACAGACATCACACGATGTATAACCCGAGAGCCCCCGCTTTAGGTACACATACACATTTATACAAAGAGATCACACACTATTGTATTATGAAACCTTAACCTAGAGTCCGGTCGAAACCACCAAGACGACACAAGAAGCCTACTTGGGTTCCAACCGAACCAACCTCAACTCGTAGCACCCGTAATAAAACCAATAACACATGCATTCAAAGCCGTACTTGAATACTTTAAATAAATCGACCAACAACGATCTTCGAATCCTAAATGAAAAATACCACAAAAAGAAGATATAACCTAGCTCTTAAATATATCAAAATCCTGATATCATCTAGATATCGAAACGCCGACAAACTCCCTCTCCACCATCACCTCCAGCACTTCCATGACCGCAATAGAGAGGATACACAAGGGAAAAAATGTCTAATGGGGTCATCGATAAGCAATGGATCGGCAATCTATACTCGTGTAGAATTGAGATTGTACTTAGAATTTAACATGGAAGTGTATCTAATCACCGCATCTAGTAATGTGACCCTATGGTCCGTATAGGTATCCGCGTAGCATCACCACCCGTAATTGTGCGGACAACCTCGCCATTCATAAAACCCATGCAACCACCTGAAATGATCCGTGTGAGCAGCATTTGTACGCATACTCTACACGTCCTACTAGACCCTCGAATATCGCTTCGTGGATTGCGCAATCCAGTGGGTGGTCGACCAACAAATAATCATCGCAAGTACCCTAAATAGGCATATCTTGTCCTAACATGGAAGATGAATCACACGCCTACGCTTCTAAGGCCAAGAGCTTATGCTTGAAATTTAATGCTGCCCGTACAAAGATCACACGATGTATAACCCGAGAGCCCTCGCTTTAGGTACGCAACACATTTATACAAGAGATCACACACTATTGTATTATGAAACCTTAACCTAGGAGTCCTGGTCGAACCACTAGTACGACACAAGAAGCCTACTTGGGTTCCAAACCGAACCAACCTCAACCGAAGACCCAGTAATAAACCAATAACACATGCATTCAAAGCTGCACTTGAATACTTTAAATAAATTGACCAACAATGATCTTCGAATCCTAAATAAAAATACCACAAAAGAAGATACAACTCCAGCTCTTAAATATATCAAAATCGATATCATCTGATATCGAAACGCCGACAAACTCTCTCCACCATCAGCTCCAAAGCATTTATGATCGAAATTTAGAGATACACAAGGGAAAAAAATGTCTAATGGGGCTTACTGATAATCCCGATCGGCTATCTATACTCGTGTAGAATTGAGATTGTACTGAGAATTTAACATGGAAGTGTATCTAATCACTGCATCTAGTAATGTGACCCTATGGTCTGTATAGGCATCTGCGTAGCATCAGCCACCCGTAATTGTGTGGACAACCTCGCCATTCATAAAACCATGCAACTACCTGAAATGATCCATGCGAGCAGCATTTGTACGCATACTCTACACGTCCTACTACGAAGCCTCGAATATCGCCGTGGGATCGCGCAACCAGGGTGGTCGACCAACACATAATCATCGCAAGTACCCTAAATAGGCATATCTTGTCCTAACATGGAAGAAGAATCACACGCCACAATTCTAAGGCCACGAGCTTATGCTGGAAATTTATCATTCGGTCGTACAGAGTCACACGATGTATAACCCGAGAGCTCCTCGCTTATGTACAAGAATACATTTATACAAGAGATCACACACTCATTATGAAACCTTAACCTTAGGAGTCCTGGTCAAACCACTAGTACGACACAAGAAGCCTACTTGGGTTCCAAACCGAACCAACCTCAACTAAAGACCTATAATAAAACCAATAACACATGCATTCAAAAGCCGCACTTGAATACTTTAAATAAATTGACTAACAATGATCTTCGAATCCTAAATGAAAATACCACAAAAGAAGATACAACTCCAGTTTCTAAACATATCAAAATCGGATATCATCCGATATCGAAACGCTCGACAAACTCTCGCTCCACCATCACCAAAAGATTTATGATCAAATATGAGATACACAAGGAAAAAAATGTCTAATGGGGGTCATCGATAAGCACTGACCGGCTATCTATACTCGTGTAGAATTGAGATTGTACCGAGAATTTAACATGGAAGTCTATCTAATCACCGCATCTAGTAATGTGACCCTATGGTTCCTATAGGCATCCGCTTCAGCATCGCCCACCCGTAATTGTGCGGACAACCTCGCCATTCATAAAACCATGCAACTACCTGAAATGATCCGTGTGAGCAGCATTTGTACGCATACTCTACACGTCCTACTAGAACCTGAATATCGCCTCAGGGATTGCGCAATCCAGGGGTGGTCGACCAACACATAATCATCGCAAGTACCCTAAATAGGCATATCTTGTCCTAACATGTAAGATGAATCACACGCCACAATTCTAAGGCCAAGAGCTTATGCTTGAAATTTATCATTTGTACAAAGATCACACGATGTATAACCCGAGAGCCCTCGCATTAGGCACAGAACATCATTACATAGCATAGATCACACACTATTGTATTACGAAACCTTAACCTGGAGTCCCGGTCGAACCACTAAGATGACACAAAGTTAAGCCTACTGGTTCCAAACTGAACCAACCTGAACTGAAGACCTATAATAAAACCAATAACACATGCATTCAAAGCCGCACTTGAATACTTTAAATAAATTGACCAACAATGATCTTCGAATCCCAAATGAAAATACCACAAAAGAAGATACAACTCCAATTCTTAAATATATCAAAATGGATATCATATGATATCGAAACGCCGACAAACTCTCTCTCCACCATCAGCTCCAATACCTATGACTGAAATACAGAGATACACAAGGGAAAACATGTCTAATGGGGTCATCGATAAGCACTGAATGGCTATCTATACTCGTGTAGAATTGAGATTGTACTGAGAATTTAACATGGAAGTCTATCTAATCACTACATCTAGTAATGTGACCCTATGGTCTGTATAGGCATCTGCCTAGCATCAACCACCCGTAATTGTGTGGATAACCTCGCCATTCATAAAACCATGCAACCACCTGAAATGATCCGTGTGAGCAAAGCATTTGTACGCATACTCTACACGTCCTACTAGAACCGAATATCGCTTCAGGGATTGCGTAATCCAAGGGTGGTCGACCAACACATAATCATCGCAAGTACCCTAAATAGGTATATCTTGTCCTACCATGGAAGATGAATCACACGCCACAGCTCGAAGGCCAAGAGCTTATGCTTGAAATTTATCGCCTGCCCCACAAAGATCACACGATGTATAACCCGAGAGCCCTCGCTCTAGTCACAACAACACATTTATACAATAGATCACACACTATTGTATTATGAAACCTTAACCCAGGAGTACTGGTCGAACCACTAAGACGATACAAGAAGCCTACTTGGGTTCCAAACCGAAACAACCTCAACTCAAGACATCCGTAATAAAACCAATAACACATGGATTCAAAGCACATGAATACTTTGTAAATAAATTAACTAACAATGATCTTCGAACTTCTAAATGAAAATCACAAAAAAGATACAGCTTAAATATATCAAATCATATCATCTGATATCGAAACACCGACAAACTCTCTCCTCCACCATCAGCTCCAGCATTTATGGATGAGATACGTAGATACACAAGGGAAGAAATGTCTACACGGGGTCATCGATAGCAACGACTGGCTATCTATACTCGCAGAATTGAGATTGTACTTGAGAATTTAATATGTAAGTCTATCTAGTCTCTACGATCTAGGAATGTGACCCTACGTCTGTACAGGCATCTGCCACATCAGGCCACCCGTAATCGTGTGGACAACCTCGCCATTCATAAAAACCACTGTCAACTACTTGAAATGATCCGTGAGCAGCATTTATACGCATACTCTACACGTCCTACTAGAACCTGAATATCGCTTCAGAGGATTGCGCAATCCAGGGTGGTCGACCAACACATAATCATCGCAAGTACCCTAAATGGGCATATCTTGTCCTAACATGGAAGATGAATCACACGCCACAATTCTAAGGCCAAGAGCTTATGCTTGAAATTTATCAGTTGCCGTACATAGATCACACGATGTATAACCCTGAGCCCTCGCTTTAGGCACAAAGCAACACATTTATACAAAAGAGATCACACATTATTGTATTATGAAACCTTAACCTAGGAGTCCCGGTCGAACCACTAGTACGACACAAGAAGCCTACTTGGGTTACAAGCTCAACCAACCTCAACTCTAGACCCGTAATAAAACCAAATAACACAAGCATCCTAAGCCGCACTTGAATACTTTAAATAAATCGACCAACAGACCAAAGAAAATCCACAAAAGAAGATAATCAAATTTTAAATATATCGAAATCAGATATCATCTAATATCGAAACACCGACAAACTCTCTCTCCACCATCACCCAGATCTATGACTGAGATACGGAGATACACAAGGGAAAAAATGTCTAATGGGGTCATCGATAAGCACTGACTGGCTATCTATACTCGTGTAGAATTGAGATTGTACTGAGAATTTAACATGGAAGTGTATCTAATCACTGCATCTAGTAATGTGACCCTATGGTCTGTATAGGCATCTGCCTAGCACCCACCACCCGTAATTGTGTGGACAACCTCGCCATTCATAAAACCATGCAACCACCTCGAAATGATCCGTGTGAGCAGCATTTATACGCATACTCTACACGTCCTACTAGAACCCGAATATCGCTTCAGGATTGCGCAATCCAGGGTGGTCGACCAACACATAATCATCGCAAGTACCCTAAATAGGCATATCTTGTCCTAACATGGAAGTTGAATCACACGCCACAATTCTAAGGCCAAGAGCTTATGCTTGAAATTTATCGAGTTGCCTCGTACAAAGATCACACGATGTATAACCCGAGAGCCCTCACTTTCGGGCATAGCAACACATTTATACAGATCACACACTATCGTCTTATGAAACCTTAACTCAGAGTCCTGTCAACCACTAAGACGACACAGGAAGCCTACTTCGGGCTCCAAAAAAAAAAAAAAAAAAAAAAAAAAAAAAAAAAAAAAAAAAAAAAAAAAAAACCGAACCAACCTCAACTGAAGAACTATAATAAAACCAACAACACATGCATTCAAAGCTGCACTTGAATACTTTAAATAAATTGACCAACAATGATCTTCGAATCCTAAATTAAAATACCACAAAAGAAGATACAACTCCAGTTCTTAAATATATCAAAATCGCATATCATCCGATCTCGAAACGCCGACAAACTCTCTCTCCCACCATCGCCCTACTTACCTAAGACCGAAATACGCAGATACACAAGGGAAAAAATGTCTAATGGGGTCATCGATAAGCACTCGACCGGCTATCTATACTCGTGTAGAATTGAGATTGTACTGAGAATTTAACATGGAAGTCTATCTAATCACTGCATCTAGTAATGTGACCCTATGGTCTTATGCTTGAAATTTATCAGTTGCCTGTACAAAGATCACACGATGTATAACCTGAGAGCCCTCACTTTCGGCACATCAACACATTTATACAGTAGATCACACACTATTGTCTTATGAAACCTTAACCTAGGAGTCCTGGTCGAACCACTAGTACGACACAAGAAGCCTACTTGGGTTCCAAACTGAACCAACCTCAACTGAAGACCTATAATAAAACCAACAACACATGCATTCAAAGCTGCACTTGAATACTTTAAATAAATTGACCAACAATGATCTTCGAATCCTAAATTAAAATACCACAAAAGAAGATACAACTCCAGTTCTTAAATATATCAAAATCGGATATCATCTGATCTCGAAACGCCGACAAACTCTCTCTCCACCATCAGCTCTATTACCTAAGACTGAAATACAGAGATACACAAGGGAAAAAATGTCTAATGGGGTCATCGATAAGCAATCGATCGGCTATCTATACTAGTGTAGAATTGAGATTGTACCGAGAATTTAACATGGAAGTCTATCTAATCACCGTATCTAGTAATGTGACCCTATGGTCTGTATAGGCATCTGCCTAGCATCAGCCACCCGTAATTGTGTGGACAACCTCGCCATTCATAAAACCATGCAACTACCTAAAATGATTCGTGTGAGCAACATTTGTACGCATACTCTACACATACTACCAGAGCCTGAATATCGCTTCAGGGATTGCGCAATCCAGGGGTGGTCGACCAACACATAATCATCGCAAGTACCCTAAATAGGCATATCTTGTCCTAACATGGAAGATGAATCACACGCCACAATTCTAAGGCCAAGAGCTTATGCTTGAAATTTATCATTTGCCTGTACAGAGATCACACGATGTATAACCTGAGAGCCCTCGCTTTAGGCACAAAGAACACATTTATATAGTAGATCACACATTATTGTATTATGAAACCTTAACCTAGAGTCCCGGTCGAACCACTAGGACGACACAAGAAGCCCACTTGGGTTCCAAACCGAACCAACCTCAACTAAAGACCTATAATAAAACCAATAACACATGCATTCAAAGCCGCACTTGAATACTTTAAATAAATTGACCAACAATGATCTTCGAATCCTAAATGAAAATACCACAAAAGAAGATACAACTCCAGCTTCTTAAATATATCAAAATCGGATATCATCTAATATCGAAACGCCGACAAACTCTCTCTCCACCATCACTCCAAAGTACTATGATCGAAATATAGAGATACACAAGGGAAAAAAATGTCTAATGGGGTCATCGATAAGCACTGATCGGCTATCTATACTCGTGTAGAATTGAGATTGTACTTAGAATTTAACATGGAAGTCTATCTAATCACCGCATCTAGTAATGTGACCCTATGGTCCGTATAGGCATCCGCGTAGCATCGCCCACCCGTAATTGTGTGGACAACCTCGCCATTCATAAAACCATGCAACTACTCGAAATGATCCGTGTGAGCAGCATTTATACGCATACTCTACACGTCCTACTGTAACCCGAATATCGCTCTCGTGGATTGCGCAATCCAAAGGTGGTCGACCAACACATAATCATCGCAAGTACCCTAAATAGGCATATCTTGTCCTAACATGGAAGATGAATCACACGCCACACTTCTAAGGCCAAGAGCTTATGCTTGAAATTTATCGTGGGCCTCATACAAGATCACACGATGTATAACCCGAGAGCCCTCGCTTTAGGCACATGAACACATTTATACAAGAGATCACACACTATTGTATTATGAAACCTTAACCTAGGAGTCCCGGTCGAACCACTAGTACGACACAAGAAGCCTACTTGGGTTCCAAACCGAACCAACCTCAACCGAAGACCCCGTAATAAAACCAATAACACATGGATTCAAAGCCGCACTTGAATACTTTAAATAAATTGACCAACAATGATCTTCGAATCCTAAATGAAAATACCACAAAAGAAGATACAACTCCAGCTCTTAAATATATCAAAATCGGATATCATCCAATATCGAAACGCCGACAAACTCTCTCCCACCATCAGCTCCAACGCACCTATGACTGAAATTTAGAGATACACAAGGGAAAAAATGTCTAATGGGGTCATCGATAAGCACCGATCGGCTATCTATACTCGTGTAGAATTGAGATTGTATCGAGAATTTAATATGGAAGTGTATCTAATCACCGCATCTAGTAATGTGACCCTATGGTCCGTATAGCCATCTCCGCCTAGCATCGCCCACCCGTAATTGTGTGGACAACCTCGCCATTCATAAAACCATGCAACTACCTAAAACGATCCGTGTGAGCAAAAGATTTATACGCATACTCTACACGTCCTACTAGAACTCGAATATCGCTTCGGTGGATTGCGCACTCCAGTTGGTCGACCAACACATAATCATCGCAAGTACCCCAAATGCATATCTTGTCCTAACATGGAAGATGAATCACACGCCACGCTTCTAAGGCCAAGAGCTTATGCTTGAAATTTATCATTTGCCCTTACATGCATCACACGATGTATAACCCGAGAGCCCTCGCTTTAGGCACAAGAACACATTTATACAAGAGATCACACACTATTGTATTATGAAACCTTAAACTAGAGTCCCGGTCGAACCACTAAGACGACACAAGAAGCCTACTTGGGTTCCAAACTGAACCAACCTCAACTTTAGACCTATAATAAAACCAATAACACATGCATTCAAAGCTGCACTTGAATACTTTAAATAAATTGACCAACAATGATCTTCGAATCCTAAATGAAAATACCACAAAAGAAGATACAACCTCGCTTCTTAAATATATCAAAATCGGATATCATCTAATATCGAAAACGCCGACAAACTCTCTCTCCACCATCACCTCAGTATCGATGATTGAAATATAGATACACAAGGGAAAAAAATGTTCAATGGGGTCATCGATATGCACCCGATCGGCCATCTATACTCGTGTAGAATTGAGATTGTACCTAGAATTTAACATGGAAGTCTATCTAATCACCGTATCCAGTAATGTGACCCTATGGTCTCAGATAGGCACCTCGCTAGCATCACCACCCGTAATTGTGGGACAACCTCGCCATTCATAAAACCATGCAACTATTCGAAATGATCCGTGTGAGCAGCATTTATACGCATACTCTACACGTCCTACTAGAACCCGAATATCGCCTCTGAGGATTGCGTAATCCGGGTGGTCGACCAACACATAATCATCGCAAGTACCCCAAATAGGCATATCTCGTCCTAACATGGAAGATGAATCACACGCTACGCTTCTAAGGCCAAGTGCTTATGCTTGAAATTTATCAGTTGCCTCAGTACAAAGATCACACGATGTATAACCCGCGAGCCCTCGCTTAGGCACAAGAACACATTTATACAAGAGATCACACACTATTGTATTATGAAACCTTAACCTAAAGAGTCCCGGTCGAACCACTAGTACGACACAAGAAGCCTACTTGGGTTCCAAACTGAACCAACCTCAACTGAAGACCTGTAATAAAACCAATAACACATGGATTCAAAGCACTTGAATACTTTAAATAAATTAACCAACAATGATCTTCGAATCCTAAATGAAAATACCACAAAAGAAGATACAACTCCAGCTTCTTAAATATATCAAAATCGATATCATCTAATATCGAAACGCCGACAAACTCTCTCTCCACCATCACCCAAAGTACCTATGACTGAAATTTAGAGATACACAAGGGAAAAAATGTCTAATGGGGTCATCGATAAGCACCGATCGGCTATCTATACTCGTGTAGAATTGAGATTGTATCGAGAATTTAACATGGAAGTGTATCTAATCAATGCATCTAGGAATGTGACCCTATGGTCCGGATAGGCATTCGCGTAGCATCACCACCCGTAATTGTGTGTGGACAACCTCGCCATTCATAAAACCATGCAACTACCGAAATGATCCGTGTGAGCAGCATTTATACGCATACTCTACACGTCCTACTAGAGCTCGAATATCGCTTCACGGATTGCGCAATCCATGGATGGTCGACCAACACATAATCATCGCAAGTACCCTAAATAGGCATATCTTGTCCTAACATGGAAGATGAATCACACGCCACAATTCTAAGGCCAAGAGCTTATGCTTGAAATTTATCATTTGCCTGTACAGAGATCACACGATGTATAACCTGAGAGCCCTCGCTTTAGGCACAGCAACACATTTATACAGTAGATCACACACTATTGTATTATGAAACCTTAAACTAGGGTCCTCGGTCGAACCACTAAGACGACACAAGAAGCCTACTTGGGTTCCAAACCGAACCAACCTCAACCGTAGACCTATAATAAAACCAATAACACATGCATTCAAAGCCGCACTTGAATACTTTAAATAAATTGACCAACAATGATCTTCGAATCCTAAATAAAAATACCACAAAAGAAGATACAACTCCATTCTTAAATATATCAAAATCGGATATCATCTCGATATCGAAACGCCGACAAACTCTCTCTCCACCATCACTTCCAAAAGACTCATGATTGAAATACAGAGATACACAAGGGAAAAAATGTCTAATGGGGTCATCGATAAGCACTGACTGGCTATCTATACTCGTGTAGAATTGAGATTGTACTGAGAATTTAACATGGAAGTCTATCTAATCAATGCATCTAGTAATGTGACCCTATGGTCTGTATATAGGCATCCGCCTAGCATCAGCCACCCGTAATTGTGTGGACAACCTCGCCATTCATAAAACCATGCAACTACTCGAAATGATCCGTGTGAGCAAGATTTGTACGCATACTCTACACGTCCTACTAGAGCCTGAATATCGCTTGAGGGATTGTGCAATCCAGGGGTGGTCGACCAACACATAATCATCGCAAGTACCCTAAACAGGCATATCATGTCCTAACATGGAAGATGAATCACACGCCACAGTTCTAAGGCCAAGAGCTTATGCTTGAAATTTATCACACTTCGTACAAAGATCACACGATGTATAACCCGAGAGCCCTCGCATTAGGCACAAGAACACATTTATACGCAGGATCACACACTATTGTATTATGAACCCTTAACCTAGAGTCCCGGTCGAACCACTAGTACGACACAAGAAGCCTACTTGGGTTCCAAACTGAACCAACCTCAACTGAAGACCTATAATAAAACCTATAACACATGCATTCAAAGCTGCACTTGAATACTTTAAATAAATTGACCAACAATGATCTTCGAATCCTAAATGAAAATACCACAAAAGAAGATACAACTTCAGTTCATAAATATATCAAAATCGGATATCATCTGATATCGAAACGCCGACAAACTCTCTTTCCACCATCAGCTCCACTACCTATGACTGAAATACAGAGATATACAAGGGAAAACATGTCTAGCGGGGTCATCGATAAGCACTGACTGGCTATCTATACTCGTGTAGAATTGAGATTGTACTGAGAATTTAACATGGAAGTCTATCTAATCACTACATCTAGTAATATGACCCTATGGTCTGTATAGGCATCTGCAGAGCATCAGCCACCCGTAATTGTGTGGACAACCTCACCATTCATAAAACCATGTAACTACCTGAAATGATCCGTGTGAGCAGCATTTGTACGCATACTCTACACGTCCTACTAGAACCTGAATATCGCTTCAGGGATTGCGCAATCCAAGGGTGGTCGACCAACACATGATCATCGCAAGTCCCCTAAATAGGCATATCTTGTCCTAAACATGGAAGATGAATCACACGCCACAATTCTAAGGCCAAGAGCTTATGCTTGAAATTTATCATGTTCGTACAAAGATCACACGATGTATAACCCGAGAGCCCTCGCTTTAGGCACAAGAACACATTTATACGTAGATCACACACTATTGTATTATGAAACCTTAACCTAGGAGTACCGGTCAAACCACTAAGACGATAAGTAAGCCTACTTGGGTTACAAGCTGAACCAACCTCAACTCAAGACCTGTAATAAAAGCAATAACACAAGCATTCAAAGCTGCACTGGAATACTTTAAATAAATTGATAATTAAATATATCGAAAACAGATATCATTTGATATCAAAACACCGACAAACTCTCTCTCCACCATCAGCTCCAGTACCTATGACTGAGATACAGACATACACAAGGGAAGAAATGTCTAATGGGGTCATCGATAAGCACTGACTCGCTATCTATACTCGTGTAGAATTGAGATTGTATTTAGAATTTAATATGGAAGTCTATCTAGTCACTACATCTAGTAATGTGACCCTATGGTTTGTATAGGCATCTGCCACCCGTAATTGTGTGGACAACCTCGCCATTCATAAAACCATGCAACTACCTCGAAATGATCCGTGTGAGCAAGATTTGTACGCATACTCTACACGTCCTACTAGAACCTGAATATCGCTTCAGGGATTGCGCAATCCAAGGGTGGTCGACCAACACATAATCATTGCAAGTACCCTAAACAGGCATATCTTGTCCTACCATGGAAGATGAATCACACACCACAGTTCTAAGGCCAAGAGCTTATGCTTGAAATTTATCATTTGCCTGCTGACGTACGTAGATCACACGATGTATAACCTGAGAGCCCTCGCTCTAGTCACAGCAACACATTTATACAATAGATCACACACTATTGTATTATGAAACCTTAACCTAGGAGTCCTGGTCGAACCACTAGTACGACACAAGAAGCCTACTTGGGTTACAAGCTGAACCAACCTCAACTCAAGACCTGTAATAAAAGCAATAACACAAGCATTCAAAGCTGCACTCGAATACTTTAAATAAATTGATCATTAAATATATCGAAAACAGATATCATTTGATATCGAAACGCCGACAAACTCTCTCTCCACTATCAGCTCCAGTACCTATGAGTGAGATACAGACATACACAAGGGAAGAAATGTCTAATGGGGCATCGATAAGCACTGACTCGCTATCTATACTCGTGTAGAATTGAGATTGTACTTAGAATTTAACATGGAAGTCTATCTAATCACTGCATCTAGTAATGTGTCCCTATGGTCTGTATAGGCATCTGCATAGCATCAGCCACCCGTAATTGTGTGGACAACCTCACCATTCATAAAACCATGCAACTACTCGAAATGATCCGTGCGGAAAGCATTTGTACGCATACTCTACACGTCCTACTAGAACCCGAATATCGCTTCAGGGATTGCACAATCCAGGTGGTCGACCAACACATAATCATCGCAAGTACCCTAAATAGGCATATCTTGTCCTACCGTGGAAGTATGAATCACACGCCACAGCTTCTAAGGCCAAGAGCTTATGCTTGAAATTTATACGAGCTTGCTCGTACAAAGATCACACGATGTATAACCCGGGAGCCTCGCTTTACGCACAAGAACACATTTATACAAGAGATCGCACACTATTGTATTCTAAACCTAACCTAGAGTCCCGGTCGAACCACTAATACGATAAAAGAAGCCTACTTGGGTTACAAGCCGAACCAACCTCAACCGAAGACCCGTAATAAAAGCAATAACACAAGCATGCAAAGCCGCACTTGAATACTTTAAATAAATTGACCAACAATGATCTTAGAATCCTAAATGAAAATACCACAAAAGAAGATACAACTCAGCTTCTTAAATATATCAAAAAAGATATCATCTGATATCGAAACGCCGACAAACTCTCTCCCACCATCAGCTCCAAGACCTATGACCGAAATTCACAGATACACAAGGGAAAAAATGTCTAATGGGGTCATCGATAACCGATCGGCTATCTATACTCGTGTAGAATTAGATCGTACCAGAATTTAACATGGAAGCTATCCAATCACCGCATCTAGGAATATACCCTACGGGTCTCGATAGGACCCCCTAGCATCAGCCACCGTAATTGTGTGGACAACCTCGCCATCCAGAAAACCATGCAACTACTCGAAATGATCCGTGCGTGAGCAAGATTTATACGCATACTCTACACGTCCTACTGTAACCCCAACACGCCCGTGATCGCGCCAACTACTGGGTGGTCGACCAACACATAATCATCGCAAGTACCCTAAAAGGCATATCTTGTCCTAACATGGAAGATGAATCACACGCCACAACTTCTAAGGCCAAGAGCTTATGCTTGAAATTTATCATTGTGCCTCGTACCGCAGACCACTCGATGGCTAACCCGAGAGCCCTCGCTTTAGGCACAAGAACACATTTATACAAGAGATCACACAATATTGTATTACGAAACCTAAACTAGAGGAGTCCCGGGCCGAACCACCAGTACGACACAAGAAGCCTACTTGGGTTACAAATCGAACCAACCTCAACTCTAACCCGTAATAAAAGCAATAACACAGCATTCAAAGCCGCACCGGAATACTTTAAATAAATTGACCAACAATATCTTCGAACCTAAATGAAAATACCACAAAAGAAGATACAACTCCAGCCAAATATATCAAAATCGGATATCATCTGATAACCAAACACCGACAAACTCTCTCTCTCCACCATCAAATTCACACTCCATGACCGAAATACAGGAGATACACAAGAGAAAAAATGTCTAATGTAAACCATCGATAGAACTGAATGGCTATCTATACTCGTGTAGAATTGAGATTGTACCAGAATTTAACATGGAAGTCTATTCATCACCGCATCTAGTAATATGACCCTATGGTCCGTATAGGCACCGCGTAGCATCACTTCACCCGTAATTGTGTGGACAACCTCGCCTTTCATAAAACCATGCAACTACCTCGAAATGATCCGTGTGAGCAGCATTTATACGCATACTCTACACGTCCTACTAGAACCCGAATATCGCTCGGTGGATTGCACAATCCGGATGTTGGTCGACCAAACACATAATCATCGCAAGTACCCTAAACAGGCATATCTTGTCCTAACATGGAAGATGAATCACACGCCACGCATCTAAGGCCAAGAGCTTATGCTTGAAATTTATCGCTGCTCGTACAAAGATCACACGATGTATAACTCGAGCCCTCACTTTCGGCACATCAACACATTTATACACAGATCACACACTATTGTCTTATGAAACCTTAACTCAGTGAGTCCCGGTTTAACCACTAAGACGACACAAGAAGCCTACCCGGGTTCCAAACTCGAACCAACCTCAACCGAAGACTCATAATAAAACCAATAACACATGCATTCAAAGCCGCACTTGAATACTTTAAATAAATTGACCAACAATGATCTTCGAATCCTAAATTAAAATACCACAAAAGAAGATACAACTCCCAAACTTCTTAAATATATCAAAATCGGATATCATCCGATATCGAAAACGTCAGCAAACTCTCTCTCCACCATTATCAGCCTCCAAATACCTATGATCGAAATACATAGATACACAAGGGAAAAAATGTCTAATGGGGTCATCGATAAGCACCGATCAAGCATTCATACTAGTGTAGAATTGAGATTGTACTCAGAATTTAACATGGAAGTCTATCTAATCACCGCATCTAGTAATGTGACCCTATGGTCTGTGATAGGCATCTGCCTAGCATCGCCCACCCGTAATTGTGTGGACAAACCGCCATTCATAAAACCATGCAACTACCCGAAATGATTCGTGTGACACATTTGTACCATACTCTACACATACTACCGTAGCCCTCACACGCGCTTCGTGATCGCCAATCCATGGTGGTCGACCAACACATAATCATCGTTAAAACACTTAAATAGCATATCTTGTCCTAACATGAAATAATCACACCCACACTCCTAAGCCAAACTTATCTTGAAATTTATCATTTGTCTGCGTACATAGATCACACGATGTATAACCCGAGAGCCCTCGCTTTAGGCACAACAACACATTTATATAGTAGATCACACATTATTGTATTATGAAACCTTAACCTAGGAGTCCCGGTCGAACCACTAAGACGACACAAGAAGCCTACTTAGGTTCCAAACCGAACCAACCTCAACCGAAGACCCGTAATAAAACCAATAACACATGCATTCAAAGTCGCACTTGAATACTTTAAATAAATTGACCAACAATGATCTTCGAATCCTAAATGAAAATACGACAAAAGAAGATACAACTCCAAGTTCTTAAATATATCAAAATCGGATATCATCTGATATCGAAACGCCGACAAACTCTCTCTCCACCATCAGCTCCAGTACCTATGACTGAAATATAGAGATACACAAGGGAAAAAATGTCTAATGGGGTCATCGATAAGCACTGACTGGCTATCTATACTCGTGTAGAATTGAGATTGTACTGAGAATTTAACATGGAAGTCTATCTAATCACTGCATCTAGTAATGTGACCCTATGGTCTGTATAGGCATCTGCCTAGCATCAGCCACCCGTAATTGTGTGGACAACCTCGCCATTCATAAAACCATGCAACTACCCGAAATGATCCGTGTGAGCAACATTTGTACGCATACTCTACACGTCCTACTAGAACCCGAATATCGCTTCAGGGATTGCGCAATCCAAGGTGGTCGACCAACACATAATCATCGCAAGTACCCTAAATAGGCATATCTTGTCCTAACATGGAAGATGAATCACACGCCACAGCTTCTAAGGCCAAGAGCTTATGCTTGAAATTTATCGGTTGCCTGTACAAAGATCACACGATGTATAACCCGAGAGCCCTCGCTTTAGGCACAAAGAACACATTTATACAAGAGATCACACACTATTGTATTATGAAACCTTAACCTAGAGTCCCGGTCGAACCACTAGTACGACACAAGAAGCCTACTTGGGTTCCAAACCGAACCAACCTCAACCGAAGACCTGTAATAAAACCAATAACACATGCATTCAAAGCCGCACTTGAATACTTTAAATAAATTGACCAACAATGATCTTCGAATCCTAAATGAAAATACCACAAAAGAAGATACAACTCCAGCTCTTAAATATATCAAAATCGGATATCATCCGATATCGAAACGCCGACAAACTCTCTCTCCACCATCATCTCCACGACCTATGACCGAAATACAGAGATACACAAGGGAAAAAATGTCTAATGGGGTCATCGATAAGCACCGACCGGCTATCTATACTCGTGTAGAATTGAGATTGTACCGAGAATTTAACATGGAAGTCTATCTAATCACCGCATCTAGTAATGTGACCCTATGGTCCGTATAGGCATCCGCCTAGCATCAGCCCACCCGTAATTGTGTGGACAACCTCGCCATTCATAAAACCATGCAACTACCCGAAATGATCCGTGTGAGCAGCATTTGTACGCATACTCTACACGTCCTACTAGAACCCGAATATCGCTTCGGGATTGCGCAATCCAGGTGGTCGACCAACACATAATCATCGCAAGTACCCTAAATAGGCATATCTTGTCCTAACATGGAAGATGAATCACACGCCACAGTTCTAAGGCCAAGAGCTTATGCTTGAAATTTATCAGTTGCCTGTACAAAGATCACACGATGTATAACCTGAGAGCCCTCGCTTTAGGCACAACAACACATTTATACAGTAGATCACACACTATTGTATTATGAAACCTTAACCTAGGAGTCCAGGTCGAACCACTAGTACGACACAGGAAGCCTACTTGGGTTCCAATCTGAACCAACCTCAACTGAAGACCTGTAATAAAACCAATAACACATGCATTCAAAGCCGCACTTGAATACTTTAAATAAATTGACCAACAATGATCTTCGAATCCTAAATGAAAATACCACAAAAGAAGATACAACTCCAGCTTCTTAAATATATCAAAATCGGATATCATCCGATATCGAAACGCCGACAAACTCTCTCTCCACCATCACTCCACTACCTATGACCGAAATACGAGATACACAAGGGAAAAAATGTCTAATGGGGTCATCGATAAGCACCGACCGGCTATCTATACTCGTGTAGAATTGAGATTGTACCGAGAATTTAACATGGAAGTCTATCTAATCACCGCATCTAGTAATGTGACCCTATGGTCCGTATAGGCATCCGCCTAGCATCACCACCCGTAATTGTGTGGACAACCTCGCCATTCATAAAACCATGCAACTACCCGAAATGATCCGTGTGAGCAACATTTGTACGCATACTCTACACGTCCTACTAGAACCCGAATATCGCTTCGTGGATTGTGCAATCCAGGGGTGGTCGACCAACACATAATCATCGCAAGTACCCTAAATAGGCATATCTTGTCCTAACATGGAAGATGAATCACACGCCACAGTTCTAAGGCCAAGAGCTTATGCTTGAAATTTATCAGTTGCCTGTACAAAGATCACACGATGTATAACCCGAGAGCCCTCGCTTTAGGCACAAGAACACATTTATACAAGAGATCACACACTATTGTATTATGAAACCTTAACCTAGGAGTCCCGGTCGAACCACTAATACGACACAAGAAGCCTACTTGGGTTCCAAACCGAACCAACCTCAACTCAAGACCTATAATAAAACCAATAACACATGCATTCAAAGCCGCACTTGAATACTTTAAATAAATTGACCAACAATGATCTTCGAATCCTAAATGAAAATACCACAAAAGAAGATACAACTCCAGTTCTTAAATATATCAAAATCGGATATCATCCGATATCGAAACGCCGACAAACTCTCTCTCCACCATCAGCTCTCCACTACCTATGACCGAAATACAGAGATACACAAGGGAAAAAATGTCTAATGGGGTCATCGATAAGCACCGACCGGCTATCTATACTCGTGTAGAATTGAGATTGTACCGAGAATTTAACATGGAAGTCTATCTAATCAACGCATCTAGTAATGTGACCCTATGGTCCGTATAGGCATCCGCCTAGCATCACCACCCGTAATTGTGTGGACAACCTCGCCATTCATAAAACCATGCAACTACCTGAAATGATCTGTGTGAGCAGCATTTGTACGCATACTCTACACGTCCTACTAGAGCCTGAATATCGCTTCAGGGATTGTGCAATCCAGGGATGGTCGACCAACACATAATCATCGCAAGTACCCTAAATAGGCATATCTTGTCCTAACATGGAAGATGAATCACACGCCACGCTTCTAAGGCCAAGAGCTTATGCTTGAAATTTATCACTTGCCCGTACAAAGATCACACGATGTATAACCCGAGAGCCCTCGCTTTAGGCACAAGAACACATTTATACAAGAGATCACACACTATTGTATTATGAAACCTTAACCTAGGAGTCCCGGTCGAACCACTAGTACGACACAAGAAGCCTACTTGGGTTCCAAACCGAACCAACCTCAACCGAAGACCTATAATAAAACCAATAACACATGCATTCAAAGCCGCACTTGAATACTTTAAATAAATTGACCAACAATGATCTTCGAATCCTAAATGAAAAATACCACAAAAGAAGATACAACTCAGTTCTTAAATATATCAAAATCGGATATCATCTGATATCGAAACGCCGACAAACTCTCTCTCCACCATCAGCTCCAGTACCTAAGACTGAAATACAGAGATACACAAGCGAAAAAATGTGTAATGGGGTCATCGATAAGCACTGACTGGCTATCTATACTGTGTAGAATTGAGATTGTACCGAGAATTTAACATGGAAGTCTATCTAATCACCGCATCTAGTAATGTGACCCTATGGTCCGTATAGGCATCCGCCTAGCATCACCACCCGTAATTGTGTGGACAACCTCGCCATTCATAAAACCATGCAACTACCCGAAATGATCCGTGTGAGCATCATTTGTACGCATACTCTACACGTCCTACTAGAACCCGAATATCGCTTGTGGATTGCGCAATCCAGGGTGGTCGACCAACACATAATCATCGCAAGTACCCTAAATAGGCATATCTTGTCCTAACATGGAAGATGAATCACACGCCACGCTTCTAAGGCCAAGAGCTTATGCTTGAAATTTATCAGTTGCCCGTACAAAGATCACACGATGTATAACCCGAGAGCCCTCGCTTTAGGCACAACAACACATTTATACAAGAGATCACACACTATTGTATTATGAAACCTTAACCTAGAGTCCCGGTCGAACCACTAGTACGACACAAGAAGCCTACTTGGGTTCCAAACTGAACCAACCTCAACTGAAGACCTATAATAAAACCAATAACACATGCATTCAAAGCTGCACTTGAATACTTTAAATAAATTGACCAACAATGATCTTCGAATCCTAAATTAAAATACCACAAAAGAAGATACAACTCCAGTTCTTAAATATATCAAAATCGGATATCATCCGATATCGAAACGCCGACAAACTCTCTCTCCACCATCAGCTCCACATCTATGACTGAAATACAGATACACAAGGGAAAAAATGTCTAATGGGGTCATCGATAAGCAATCGACCGGCTATCTATACTCGTGTAGAATTGAGATTGTACCGAGAATTTAACATGGAAGTCTATCTAATCACCGCATCTAGTAATGTGACCCTATGGTCCGTATAGGCATCCGCCTAGCATCACCACCCGTAATTGTGTGGACAACCTCGCCATTCATAAAACCATGCAACTACCCGAAATGATCCGTGTGAGCAACATTTGTACGCATACTCTACACGTCCTACTAGAACCCGAATATCGCTTCGTGGATTGTGCAATCCAGGGGTGGTCGACCAACACATAATCATCGCAAGTACCCTAAATAGGCATATCTTGTCCTAACATGGAAGATGAATCACACGCCACAGCTTCTAAGGCCAAGAGCTTATGCTTGAAATTTATCAGTTCCCGTACAAAGATCACACGATGTATAACCCGAGAGCCCTCGCTTTAGGCACAAGAACACATTTATACAAGAGATCACACACTATTGTATTATGAAACCTTAACCTAGGAGTCCCGGTCGAACCACTAGTACGACACAAGAAGCCTACTTGGGTTCCAAACTCGAACCAACCTCAACCGAAGACCTATAATAAAACCTATAACACATGCATTCAAAGCCGCACTTGAATACTTTAAATAAATTGACCAACAATGATCTTCGAATCCTAAATGAAAATACCACAAAAGAAGATACAACTCCGCTTCTTAAATATATCAAAATCGGATATCATCTCGATATCGAAACGCCGACAAACTCTCTCTCCACCATCACCTCCAAGACCTATGACCGAAATACGAGATACACAAGGGAAAAAATGTCTAATGGGGTCATCGATAAGCACTGACTGGCTATCTATACTCGTGTAGAATTGAGATTGTACTGAGAATTTAACATGGAAGTCTATCTAATCACTGCATCTAGTAATGTGACCCTATGGTCTGTATAGGCATCTGCCTAGCATCAGCCACCCGTAATTGTGTGGACAACCTCGCCATTCATAAAACCATGCAACTACCTGAAATGATCCGTGTGAGCAAAATTTGTACGCATACTCTACACGTCCTACTAGACCCGAATATCGTTCGTGGATTGTGCAATCCAGGGGTGGTCGACCAACACATAATCATCGCAAGTATCCTAAACAGGCATATCATGTCCTAACATGGAAGATGAATCACACGCCACAGTTCTAAGGCCAAGAGCTTATGCTTGAAATTTATCATTTGCCTGTACAAAGATCACACGATGTATAACCCGAGAGCCCTCGCATTAGGCACAACAACACATTTATACAAGAGATCACACACTATTGTATTATGAAACCTTAACCTAGGAGTCCCGGTCGAACCACTAGTACGACACAAGAAGCCTACTTGGGTTCCAAACCGAACCAACCTCAACTGAAGACCTATAATAAAACCAATAACACATGCATTCAAAGCTGCACTTGAATACTTTAAATAAATTGACCAACAATGATCTTCGAATCCTAAATTAAAATACCACAAAAGAAGATACAACTCCAGTTCTTAAATATATCAAAATCGGATATCATCCGATATCGAAACGCCGACAAACTCTCTCTCCACCATCAGCTCCAAGACCTAAGATCGAAATACGAGATACACAAGGGAAAAAATGTGTAATGGGGTCATCGATAAGCATCGATCGGCTATCTATACTCGTGTAGAATTGAGATTGTACCGAGAATTTAACATGGAAGTCTATCTAATCACCGCATCTAGTAATGTGACCCTATGGTCTGTATAGGCATCTGCCTAGCATCAGCCACCCGTAATTGTGTGGACAACCTCGCCATTCATAAAACGAAGCAACTACCTGAAATGATCCGTGTGAGCATCATTTATACGCATACTCTACACATCCTACTAGAACCTGAATATCGCTTCAGGGATTGCGCAATCCAGGGGTGGTCGACCAACACATAATCATCGCAAGTACCCTAAATAGGCATATCTTGTCCTAACATGGAAGATGAATCACACGCCACAGTTCTATGGCCAAGAGCTTATGCTTGAAATTTATCAGTTGCCGTACAAAGATCACACGATGTATAACCTGAGAGCCCTCGCTTTAGGCACAACAACACATTTATACAGTAGATCACACACTATTGTATTATGAAACCTTAACCTAGGAGTCCTGGTCGAACCACTAGTACGACACAAGAAGCCTACTTGGGTTCCAAACTGAACCAACCTCAACTGAAGACCTATAATAAAACCAATAACACATGCATTCAAAGCTGCACTTGAATACTTTAAATAAATTGACCAACAATGATCTTCGAATCCTAAATGAAAATACCACAAAAGAAGATACAACTCCAGTTCTTAAATATATCAAAATCGGATATCATCTGATATCGAAACGCCGACAAACTCTCTCTCCACCATCAGCTCCAGTACCTAAGACTGAAATACAGAGATACACAAGGGAAAAAATGTCTAATGGGGTCATCGATAAGCACCGACCGGCTATCTATACTCGTGTAGAATTGAGATTGTACTGAGAATTTAACATGGAAGTCTATCTAATCACCGCATCTAGTAATGTGACCCTATGGTCCGTATAGGCATCCGCCTAGCATCACCACCCGTAATTGTGTGGACAACCTCGCCATTCATAAAACGATGCAACTACCCGAAATGATCCGTGTGAGCAGCATTTGTACGCATACTCTACACGTCCTACTAGAACCCGAATATCGCTTCGTGGATTGCGCAATCCAGGTGGTCGACCAACACATAATCATCGCAAGTACCCTAAATAGGCATATCTTGTCCTAACATGGAAGATGAATCACACGCCACAGCTTCTAAGGCCAAGAGCTTATGCTTGAAATTTATCGCCTGCTCGTACAAAGATCACACGATGTATAACCTGAGAGCCCTCGCTTTAGGCACAACAACACATTTATACAAGAGATCACACACTATTGTATTATGAAACCTTAACCTAGAGTCCCGGTCGAACCACTAGTACGACACAAGAAGCCTACTTGGGTTCCAAATCGAACCAACCTCAACTCGAAGACCTATAATAAAACCAATAACACATGCATTCAAAGCCGCACTTGAATACTTTAAATAAATTGACCAACAATGATCTTCGAATCCTAAATGAAAATACCACAAAAGAAGATACAACTCCAGCTTCTTAAATATATCAAAATCGGATATCATCCGATATCGAAACGCCGACAAACTCTCTCTCCACCATCATCTCAAGTACCTATGACCGAAATACGGAGATACACAAGGGAAAAAATGTCTAATGGGGTCATCGATAAGCACCGACCGGCTATCTATACTCGTGTAGAATTGAGATTGTACCGAGAATTTAACATGGAAGTCTATCTAATCACCGCATCTAGTAATGTGACCCTATGGTCCGTATAGGCATCTCGCCTAGCATCACCCACCCGTAATTGTGTGGACAACCTCGCCATTCATAAAACCATGCAACTATTCGAAATGGATCCTGTGAGCATCATTTGTACGCATACTCTACACGTCCTACTAGAACCCGAATATCGCTTCGTGGATTGCGCAATCCGGGGTGGTCGACCAACACATAATCATCGCAAGTACCCTAAATAGTGCATATCTTGTCCTAACATGGAAGATGAATCACACGCCACAGCTTCTAAGGCCAAGAGCTTATGCTTGAAATTTATGGGTTGCGTGTACAAAGATCACACGATGTATAACCTGAGAGCCCTCGCTTTAGGCACAACAACACATTTATACAGTAGATCACACACTATTGTATTATGAAACCTTAACCGAGGAGTCCAGGTCGAACCACTAGTACGACACAGGAAGCCTACTTGGGTTCCAAACTGAACCAACCTCAACCGAAGACCTAATATAAAACCAATAACACATGCATTCAAAGCTGCACTTGAATACTTTAAATAAATTGACCAACAATGATCTTCGAATCCTAAATGAAAATACCACAAAAGAAGATACAACTCCAGTTCTTAAATATATCAAAATCGGATATCATCTGATATCGAAACGCCGACAAACTCTCTCTCCACCATCACTCCAGTACCTATGACTCGAAATATAGAGATACACAAGGGAAAAAATGTCTAATGGGGTCATCGATAAGCACCGATCGGCTATCTATACTCGTGTAGAATTGAGATTGTACCGAGAATTTAACATGGAAGTCTATCTAATCACCGCATCTAGTAATGTGACCCTATGGTCCGTATAGGCATCCGCCTAGCATCGCCCACCCGTAATTGTGTGGACAACCTCGCCATTCATAAAACCATGCAACTACCTGAAATGATCCGTGTGAGCAGCATTTGTACGCATACTCTACACGTCCTACTAGAGCCTGAATATCGCTTCAGGGATTGCGCAATCCAGGGGTGGTCGACCAACACATAATCATCGCAAGTACCCTAAATAGGCATATCTTGTCCTAACATGGAAGATGAATCACACGCCACAGTTCTAAGGCCAAGAGCTTATGCTTGAAATTTATCAGTTGCCTGTACAAAGATCACACGATGTATAACCTGAGAGCCCTCGCTTTAGGCACAACAACACATTTATACAGTAGATCACACACTATTGTATTATGAAACCTTAACCTAGGAGTCCTGGTCGAACCACTAGTACGACACAAGAAGCCTACTTGGGTTCCAAACTGAACCAACCTCAACTAAAGACCTATAATAAAACCAATAACACATGCATTCAAAGCTGCACTTGAATACTTTAAATAAATTGACCAACAATGATCTTCGAATCCTAAATGAAAATACCACAAAAGAAGATACAACTCCCGCTCTTAAATATATCAAAATCGGATATCATCCGATATCGAAACGCCGACAAACTCTCTCTCCACCATCACCTCCAATACCTATGACCGAAATACAGAGATACACAAGGGAAAAAGTGTCTAATGGGGTCATCGATAAGCACTGAATGGCTATCTATACTCGTGTAGAATTGAGATTGTATTGAGAATTTACCATGGAAGTCTATCTAATCAATGCATCTAGTAATGTGACCCAATGGTCTGTTTAGGCATCTGCCTAGCATCAGCCCACCCGTAATTGTGTGGACAACCTCGCCATTCATAAAACCATGCAACCACTCGAAATGATCCGTGTGAGCAAAGCATTTGTACGCATACTCTACACGTCCTACTAGAACCTGAATATCGCTTCAGGGATTGTGCAATCCAGGGGTGGTCGACCAACACATAATCATCGCAAGTACCCTAAATAGGCATATCTTGTCCTAACATGGAAGATGAATCACACGCCACAGTTCTATGGCCAAGAGCTTATGCTTGAAATTTATCAGTTGCCTGTACAAAGATCACACGATGTATAACCTGAGAGCCCTCGCTTTAGGCACAACAACACATTTATACACTAGATCACACACTATTGTATTATGAAACCTTAACCTAGGAGTCCTGGTCGAACCACTAGTACGACACAAGAAGCCTACTTGGGTTCCAAGCTGAACCAACCTCAACTGAAGACCTGTAATAAAACCAATAACACATGCATTCAAAGCTGCACTTGAATACTTTAAATTAATTGACCAACAATGATCTTCGAATCCTAAATGAAAATACCACAAAAGAAGATACAACTCCAGTTCTTAAATATATCAAAATCGGATATCATCTGATATCGAAACGCCGACAAACTCTCTCTCCACCATCAGCTCCAGTACCTATGACTGAAATACAGAGATACACAAGGGAAAAAATGTCTAATGGGGTCATCGATAAGCACCGACTGGCTATCTATACTCGTGTAGAATTGAGATTGTACTGAGAATTTAACATGGAAGTCTATCTAATCACCGCATCTAGTAATGTGACCCTATGGTCCGTATAGGCATCTCCTAGCATCGCCCACCCGTAATTGTGTGGACAACCTCGCCATTCATAAAACCATGCAACTACCTAAAATGATCCGTGTGAGTAACATTTGTACGCATACTCTACACGTCCTACTAGAACCCGAATATCGCTTGTGGGATTGCGCAATCCAGGGGTGGTCGACCAACACATAATCATCGCAAGTACCCTAAACAGGCATATCATGTCCTAACATGGAAGATGAATCACACGCCACAGTTTTAAGGCCAAGAGCTTATGCTTGAAATTTATGAGTTGCCTGTACAAACATCACACGATGTATAACCTGAGAGCCCTCGCTTTAGGCACAGCAACACATTTATACAGTAGATCACACACTATTGTATTATGAAACCTTAACCTAGGAGTCCTGGTCGAACCACTAGTACGACACAAGAAGCCTACTTGGGTTCCAAACTGAACCAACCTCAACTGAAGACCTGTAATAAAACCAATAACACATGCATTCAAAGCTGCACTTGAATACTTTAAATAAATTGACCAACAATGATCTTCGAATCCTAAATGAAAATACCACAAAAGAAGATACAACTCCTACCATAAATATATCAAAATCGGATATCATCTCGATATCGAAACGCCGACAAACTCTCTCTCCACCATCAGCTCCGCTTCCTATGACCGCAATATAAAGGATACACAAGGGAAAAAAATGTCTAATGGGGTCATCGATAAGCACCGAACGGCTATCTATACTCGTGTAGAATTGAGATTGTACCGAGAATTTAACATGGAAGTCTATCTAATCACCGCATCTAGTAATATGACCCTATGGTCCGTATAGGCATCCGCCAAGCATCGGCCACCCGTAATTGTGTGGACAACCTCGCCATTCATAAAACCATGCAACTACTCGAAATGATCCGTGTGAGCAAACATTTGTACGCATACTCTACACGTCCTACTAGAACCCGAATATCGCTTCAGTGGATTGTGCAATCCATGGGTGGTCGACCAACACATAATCATCGCAAGTACCCCAAATAGGCATATCTTGTCCTAACATGGAAGATGAATCACACGCCACAGCTTCTAAGGCCAAGAGCTTATGCTTGAAATTTATGAGTCTGCTCGTATAAAGATCACACGATGTATAACCCGAGAGCCCTCGCTTTAGGCACAACAACACATTTATAGTAGATCACACACTATTGTATTATGAAACCTTAACCTAGAGTCCCGGTCGAACCACGAGTACGACACAAGAAGTCTACTTGGGTTCCAACTCAACCAACCTCAACCGAAGACCTCGTAATAAAACCAATAACACATGCATTCAAAGTCGCACTTGAATACTTTAAATAAATTGACAACAATGATCTTCGAATCCTAAATAAAAATACCACAAAAGAAGATACAACTCCAGTTCTTAAATATATCAAAATCGGATATCATCTGATATCGAAACGCCGACAAACTCTCTCTCCACCATCAGCTCCAGTACCTATGACTGAAATACAGAGATACACAAGGGAAAAAATGTCTAATGGGGTCATCGATAAGCACCGACCGGCTATCTATACTCGTGTAGAATTGAGATTGTATCGAGAATTTAATATGGAAGTCCATCTAATCAACGCATCTAGGAATGTGACCCTATGGTTCGTATAGTGCATCTCGCCTAGCATCGCCCCACCCGTAATTGTGTGGACAACCTCGCCATTCATAAAACCATGCAACTACCTGAAATGATCCGTGTGAGCAGCATTTGTACGCATACTCTACACGTCCTACTAGAACCCGAATATCGCCCTCGGTGGATCGTGCAATCCAGGGTGGTCGACCAACACATAATCATCGCAAGTACCCTAAATAGGCATATCTTGTCCTAACATGGAAGATGAATCACACGCCACAGCTTCTAAGGCCAAGAGCTTATGCTTGAAATTTATCGCTGTCAGCACAGAGATCACACGATGTATAACCCGAGAGCCCTCGCTTTAAGGCACGAAACACATTTATACAGAGATCACACACTATTGTATTATGAAACCCTAACCTAGGAGTCCTGGTCGAACCACTAGTACGACACAGGAAGCTTACTTGGGTTCCAAACTGAACCAACCTCAACTGAAGACTTGTAATAAAACCAATAACACATGCATTCAAAGCTGCACTTGAATACTTTAAATAAATTGACCAACAATGATCTTCGAATCCTAAATGAAAATACCACAAAAGAAGATACAACTCCAGCTTCTTAAATATATCAAAATCGGATATCATCCGATATCGAAACGCCGACAAACTCTCTCTCCACCATCAGCTCCAGGATCTATGACCGAAATACAGAGATACACAAGGGAAAAAAATGTCTAATGGGGTCATCGATAAGCACCGACTGGCTATCTATACTCGTGTAGAATTGAGATTGTACTTAGAATTTAACATGGAAGTCTATCTAATCACTGCATCTAGTAATGTGACCCTATGGTCTGTATAGGCATCTGCCTAGCATCAGCCACCCGTAATTGTGTGGACAACCTCGCCATTCATAAAACCATGCAACTACCTGAAATGATCCGTGTGAGCAGCATTTGTACGCATACTCTACACGTCCTACTAGAACCTGAATATCGCTTCAGGGATTGCGCAATCCAGGGGTGGTCGACCAACACATAATCATCGCAAGTACCCTAAATATGCATATCTTGTCCTAACATGGAAGATGAATCACACGCTACGCTTCTAAGGCCAAGAGCTTATGCTTGAAATTTATCGCTTGCCTGTACAAAGATCACACGATGTATAACCCGAGAGCCCTCGCTTTAGGCACACAACACATTTATACAGTAGATCACACACTATTGTATTATGAAACCTTAACCTAGGAGTCCTGGTCGAACCACTAGTACGACACAAGAAGCCTGCTTGGGTTCCAAGCTGAACCAACCTCAACTGAAGACCTGTAATAAAACCAATAACACATGCATTCAAAGCCGCACTTGAATAGTTTAAATAAATTGACCAACAATGATCTTCGAATCCTAAATGAAAATACCACAAAAGAAGATACAACTCCAGTTCTTAAATATATCAAAATCGGATATCATCTGATATCGAAACGCCGACAAACTCTCTCTCCACCATCAGCTCCACTACCTATGACTGAAATACAGAGATACACAAGGGAAAAAATGTCTAGCGGGGTCATCGATAAGCACTGACTGGCTATCTATACTCGTGTAGAATTGAGATTGTACTGAGAATTTAACATGGAAGTCTATCTAATCACTGCATCTAGTAATATGACCCTATGGTCTGTATAGGCATCTGCCTAGCATCAGCCACCCGTAATTGTGTGGACAACCTCGCCATTCATAAAACCATGCAACCACCTGAAATGATCCGTGTGAGCAACATTTGTACGCATACTCTACACGTCCTACTAGAACCTGAATATCGCTTCAGGGATTGCGCAATCCAGGGGTGGTCGACCAACACATGATCATCGCAAGTACCCTAAACAGGCATATCTTGTCCTAACATGGAAGATGAATCACACGCCACAGTTCTAAGGCCAAGAGCTTATGCTTGAAATTTATCGCTGGTTCGTACAAAGATCACACGATGTATAACCCGAGAGCCCTCGCTTTAGGCACAACAACACATTTATACAGTAGATCACACACTATTGTATTACGAAACCTTAACCTAGAGTACCGGTCAAACCACTAGTACGATACAAGAAGCCTACTTGGGTTACAAGCCGAACCAACCTCAACTCAAGACCTCTAATAAAAAGCAATAACACAAGCATTCAAAGCCGCACCGGAATACTTTAAATAAATCGATAATAAAATGCATATATTCTAAAAACAAAAAAAAAAAAAAAAAAAAAATAAATATATCGAAAACAGATATCATTTGATATCGAAACACCGACAAACTCTCTCTCCACCATCAGCTCCAGTACCTATGACTAAAATACAGAGATACACAAGGGAAACAATGTCTAATGGGGTCATCGATAAGCACTGAATGGCTATCTATACTCGTGTAGAATTGAGATTGTATTGAGAATTTAACTTGGAAGTCTATCTAATCACTGCATCTAGTAATATGACCCTATGGTCCGTATAGGCATCCGCCTAGCATCACCCACCCGTAATTGTGCGGACAACCTCGCCATTCATAAAACCATGCAACTACTCGAAATGATCCGTGTGAGCAAGATTTGTACGCATACTCTACACGTCCTACTAGAACCCGAATATCGCTCGAGTGGATTGTGCAATCCATGGGTGGTCGACCAACACATAATCATCGCAAGTACCCTAAATATGCATATCTTGTCCTAACATGGAAGATGAATCACACGCCACAGCTTCTAAGGCCAAGAGCTTATGCTTGAAATTTATCAGTTGTTCGTACGTAGATCACACGATGTATAACCCGAGAGCCCTCCCTCTAGGCACAACAACACATTTATACAAAAGATCACACACTATTGTATTATGAAACCTTAACCTAGGAGTCCAGGCCGAACCACTAGTACGACACAAGAAGCCTACTTGGGTTACAAGCCGAACCAACCTCAACTCAAGACCCGTAATAAAACCAATAACACAAGCATTCAAAGCCGCACTTGGAATACTTTAAATAAATCGATCAACAATGATATTTGCATCCTAAATGAAAATACCACAAAAGAAGATACAACTCCAGTTCTAAATAATAAAATATATCATTTCGATATCGAAACACCGACAAACTCTCTCTCCACCATCGCCTCACTACCTATGATTGAAATACGTAGATACACAAGGGAAAAAAATGACTAATGGGGTCATCGATAAGCACCGACTCGGCTATCTATACTCGTGTAGAATTGAGATTGTACCGAGAATTTAATATGGAAGTCTATCTAATCACCGCATCTAGTAATATGACCCTATGGTCCGTATAGGCATCCGCTCAGCATCGCCCACTCGTAATTGTGTGGACAACCTCGCCATTCATAAAACCATGCAACTACTCGAAATGATCCGTGTGAGCAAGATTTGTACGCATACTCTACACGTCCTACTAGAACCCGAATATCGCTTCGTGGATTGCGCAATCCAGGGTGGTCGACCAACACATGATCATCGCAAGTACCCTAAATAGGCATATCTTGTCCTAACATGGAAGATGAATCACACGCCACAGTTCTAAGGCCAAGAGCTTATGCTTGAAATTTATGAGTTGCCTGTACAAAGATCACACGATGTATAACCTGAGAGCCCTCGCTTTAGGCACAACAACACATTTATACAGTAGATCACACACTATTGTATTATGAAACCTTAACCTAGGAGTCCAGGTCGAACCACTAGTACGACACAAAGAAGCCTACTGGGGTTCCAAGCCAACCAACCTCAACCGAAGACCCGTAATAAAACAATAACACATGCATTCAAAGCCGCACTTGAATTCTTTAAATAAATTGACCAACAATGATCTTCGCATCCTAAATGAAAATACCACAAAAGAAGATACAACTCCAGCATTAAATATATCAAAATCGGATATCATCCGATATCGAAACGCCGACAAACTCTCTCTCCACCATCATCTCCACTACCTATGATTGAAATACGTAGATACACAAGGGAAAAAATGTCTAGCGGGGTCATCGATAAGCACCGACTCGGCTATCTATACTCGTGTAGAATTGAGATTGTACTGAGAATTTAACATGGAAGTCTATCTAATCACTGCATCTAGTAATATGACCCTATGGTCTGTTTAGGCATCTGCCTAGCATCAGCCACCCGTAATTGTGTGGACAACCTCGCCATTCATAAAACCATGCAACCACCTGAAATGATCCGTGTGAGCAGCATTTGTACGCATACTCTACACGTCCTACTAGAACCTGAATATCGCTCTCGTGGATTGCGCAATCCAGGTGGTCGACCAACACATGATCATCGCAAGTACCCTAAACAGGCATATCTTGTCCTAACATGGAAGATGAATCACACGCCACAGTTCTAAGGCCAAGAGCTTATGCTTGAAATTTATCAGTTGCCTGTACAAAGATCACACGATGTATAACCTGAGAGCCCTCGCTTTAGGCACAACAACACATTTATACAAGAGATCACACACTATTGTATTACGAAACCTTAACCTAGGAGTCCAGGTCGAACCACTAGTACGACACAAGAAGCCTACTTGGGTTACAAGCTGAACGAACCTCAACTCAAGACCTGTAATAAAAGCAATAACACAAGCATTCAAAGCCGCACTTGAATACTTTAAATAAATTGACCAACAATGATCTTCGCATCCTAAATGAAAATACCACAAAAGAAGATACAACTCGAGTTCTTAAATATATCAAAATCGGATATCATCTGATATCGAAACACCGACAAACTCTCTCTCCACCATCAGCTCCAGTACCTATGACTAAAATACAGAGATACACAAGAGAAACAATGTCTAATGGGGTCATCGATAAGCACTGAATGGCTATCTATACTCGTGTAGAATTGAGATTGTACTGAGAATTTAACATGGAAGTCTATCTAATCACTGCATCTAGTAATATGACCCTATGGTCCGTTTAGGCATCCGCCTAGCATCACCACCCGTAATTGTGTGGACAACCTCGCCATTCATAAAACCATGCAACTACCCGAAATGATCCGTGTGAGCAACATTTGTACGCATACTCTACACGTCCTACTAGAACCCGAATATCGCTTCGGGATTGCGCAATCCAGGGGTGGTCGACCAACACATAATCATCGCAAGTACCCTAAATAGCATATCTTGTCCTAACATGGAAGATGAATCACACGCCACAGTTCTAAGGCCAAGAGCTTATGCTTGAAATTTATGAGTTGCCTGTACAAAGATCACACGATGTATAACCTGAGAGCCCTCGCTTTAGGCACAACAACACATTTATACAGTAGATCACACACTATTGTATTATGAAACCTTAACCTAGAGTCCTGGTCGAACCACTAGTACGACACAAGAAGCCTACTTGGGTTCCAAGCCGAACCAACCTCAACTGAAGACCTGTAATAAAACCAATAACACATGCATTCAAAGCTGCACTTGAATACTTTAAATTAATTGACCAACAATGATCTTCGCATCCTAAATAAAAATACCACAAAAGAAGATACAACTCCAGTTCTTAAATATATCAAAATCGGATATCATCTGATATCGAAACGCCGACAAACTCTCTCTCCACCATCGTCTCCACTACCTATGATCGAAATACAGAGATACACAAGGGAAAAAATGTCTAATGGGGTCATCGATAAGCACCGAATGGCTATCTATACTCGTGTAGAATTGAGATTGTACTGAGAATTTAACATGGAAGTCTATCTAATCACTGCATCTAGTAATATGACCCTATGGTCTGTTTAGGCATCTGCCTAGCATCAGCCACCCGTAATTGTGTGGACAACCTCGCCATTCATAAAACCATGCAACCACCTGAAATGATCCGTGTGAGCAACATTTGTACGCATACTCTACACGTCCTACTAGAACCCGAATATCGCTTCGTGGATTGCGCAATCCAGGGTGGTCGACCAACACATAATCATCGCAAGTACCCTAAATAGCATATCTTGTCCTAACATGGAAGATGAATCACACGCCACGCTTCTAAGGCCAAGAGCTTATGCTTGAAATTTATGAGTTGCCTGTACAAAGATCACACGATGTATAACCTGAGAGCCCTCGCTTTAGGCACAACAACACATTTATATAGTAGATCACACACTATTGTATTATGAAACCTTAACCTAGGAGTCCTGGTCGAACCACTAGTACGACACAGGAAGCCTACTTGGGTTCCAAACTGAACCAACCTCAACTGAAGACCTGTAATAAAACCAATAACACATGCATTCAAAGCTGCACTTGAATACTTTAAATAAATTGACCAACAATGATCTTTGCATCCTAAATGAAAATACCACAAAAGAAGATACAACTCCAGTTCTTAAATATATCAAAATCGGATATCATCTGATATCAAAATGCCGACAAACTCTCTCTCCACCATCAGCTCCACTACCTATGATTGAAATACAGAGATACACAAGGGAAAAAATGACTAGCGGGGTCATCGATAAGCACTGACTGGCTATCTATACTCGTGTAGAATTGAGATTGTACCGAGAATTTAACATGGAAGTCTATCTAATCACCGCATCTAGTAATATGACCCTATGGTCCGTTTAGGCATCCGCCTAGCATCGCCCACCCGTAATTGTGTGGACAACCTCGCCATTCATAAAACCATGCAACCACTCGAAATGATCCGTGTGAGCAACATTTGTACGCATACTCTACACGTCCTACTAGAACCCGAATATCGCTTCGTGGATTGCGCAATCCAGGTGGTCGACCAACACATAATCATCGCAAGTACCCTAAATGTGCATATCTTGTCCTAACATGGAAGATGAATCACACGCCACAGCTTCTAAGGCCAAGAGCTTATGCTTGAAATTTATCAGTTGCCCGTACAAAGATCACACGATGTATAACCCGAGAGCCCTCGCTTTAGGCACAACAACACATTTATACAAGAGATCACACACTATTGTATTATGAAACCTTAACCTAGAGTCCCGGTCGAACCACTAGTACGACACAAGAAGCCTACTTGGGTTCCAAGCCGAACCAACCTCAACCGAAGACCTCGTAATAAAACCAATAACACATGCATTCAAAGCCGCACTTGAATACTTTAAATAAATTGACCAACAATGATCTTCGCATCCTAAATGAAAATACCACAAAAGAAGATACAACTCCAGTTCTTAAATATATCAAAATCGGATATCATCTGATATCGAAACGCCGACAAACTCTCTCTCCACCATCATCTCCACTACCTATGATTGAAATACAGAGATACACAAGGGAAAAAATGACTAGCGGGGTCATCGATAAGCACTGACTGGCTATCTATACTCGTGTAGAATTGAGATTGTACCGAGAATTTAACATGGAAGTCTATCTAATCACCGCATCTAGTAATATGACCCTATGGTCCGTTTAGGCATCTCGCCTAGCATCACCACCCGTAATTGTGTGGACAACCTCGCCATTCATAAAACCATGCAACCACCCGAAATGATCCGTGTGAGCAACATTTGTACGCATACTCTACACGTCCTACTAGAACCCGAATATCGCTTCGTGGATTGCGCAATCCAGGGGTGGTCGACCAACACATAATCATCGCAAGTACCCTAAATAGCATATCTTGTCCTAACATGGAAGATGAATCACACGCCACAGTTCTAAGGCCAAGAGCTTATGCTTGAAATTTATGAGTTGCCTGTACAAAGATCACACGATGTATAACCTGAGAGCCCTCGCTTTAGGCACAACAACACATTTATATAGTAGATCACACACTATTGTATTATGAAACCTTAACCTAGAGTCCCGGTCGAACCACTAGTACGACACAAGAAGCCTACTTGGGTTCCAAACCGAACCAACCTCAACTCGAAGACCCGTAATAAAACCAATAACACATGCATTCAAAGCTGCACTTGAATACTTTAAATAAATTGACCAACAATGATCTTTGCATCCTAAATGAAAATACCACAAAAGAAGATACAACTCCAGTTCTTAAATATATCAAAATCGGATATCATCTGATATCGAAACGCCGACAAACTCTCTCTCCACCATCAGCTCCACTACCTATGATTGAAATACAGAGATACACAAGGGAAAAAATGTCTAATGGGGTCATCGATAAGCACTGAATGGCTATCTATACTCATGTAGAATTGAGATTGTACCGAGAATTTAACATGGAAGTCTATCTAATCACCGCATCTAGTAATATGACCCTATGGTCCGTTTAGGCATCCGCCTAGCATCACCCACCCGTAATTGTGTGGACAACCTCGCCATTCATAAAACCATGCAACCACCCGAAATGATCCGTGTGAGCAACATTTGTACGCATACTCTACACGTCCTACTAGAACCCGAATATCGCTTCGTGGATTGCGCAATCCAGGTGGTCGACCAACACATAATCATCGCAAGTACCCTAAATAGGCATATCTTGTCCTAACATGGAAGATGAATCACACGCCACAGCTTCTAAGGCCAAGAGCTTATGCTTGAAATTTATGAGTTGCCTCGTACAAAGATCACACGATGTATAACCCGAGAGCCCTCGCTTTAGGCACAACAACACATTTATACAAGAGATCACACACTATTGTATTATGAAACCTTAACCTAGGAGTCCCGGTCGAACCACTAGTACGACACAAGAAGCCTACTTGGGTTCCAAACCGAACCAACCTCAACCGAAGACCCGTAATAAAACCAATAACACATGCATTCAAAGCCGCACTTGAATACTTTAAATAAATTGACCAACAATGATCTTCGCATCCTAAATGAAAATACCACAAAAGAAGATACAACTCCAGCTTCTTAAATATATCAAAATCGGATATCATCCCGATATCGAAACGCCGACAAACTCTCTCTCCACCATCAGCTCCACTACCTATGATTGAAATACAGAGATACACAAGGGAAAAAATGACTAGCGGGGTCATCGATAAGCACTGACTGGCTATCTATACTCGTGTAGAATTGAGATTGTACTGAGAATTTAACATGGAAGTCTATCTAATCACTGCATCTAGTAATATGACCCTATGGTCCGTATAGGCATCCGCCTAGCATCACCCACCCGTAATTGTGTGGACAACCTCGCCATTCATAAAACCATGCAACCACCCGAAATGATCCGTGTGAGCAACATTTGTACGCATACTCTACACGTCCTACTAGAACCCGAATATCGCTTCGTGGATTGTGCAATCCAAAGGGGTGGTCGACCAACACATGATCATCGCAAGTACCCTAAATAGGCATATCTTGTCCTAACATGGAAGATGAATCACACGCCACGCTTCTAAGGCCAAGAGCTTATGCTTGAAATTTATGAGTTGCCCGTACAAAGATCACACGATGTATAACCTGAGAGCCCTCGCTTTAGGCACAGCAACACATTTACATAGTAGATCACACACTATTGTATTATGAAACCTTAACCTAGGAGTCCTGGTCGAACCACTAGTACGACACAGGAAGCTTACTTGGGTTCCAAACTGAACCAACCTCAACTGAAGACCTCGTAATAAAACCAATAACACATGCATTCAAAGCCGCACGTGAATACTTTAAATAAATTGACCAACAATGATCTTCGCATCCTAAATGAAAATACCACAAAAGAAGATACAACTCCAGCTTCTTAAATATATCAAAATCGGATATCATCCGATATCGAAACGCCGACAAACTCTCTCTCCACCATCATCTCCACTACCTATGATTGAAATACGTAGATACACAAGGGAAAAAATGTCTAGCGGGGTCATCGATAAGCACCGACCGGCTATCTATACTCGTGTAGAATTGAGATTGTACCGAGAATTTAACATGGAAGTCTATCTAATCACCGCATCTAGTAATATGACCCTATGGTCCGTATAGGCATCCGCCTAGCATCACCCACCCGTAATTGTGTGGACAACCTCGCCATTCATAAAACCATGCAACCACTCGAAATGATCCGTGTGAGCAACATTTGTACGCATACTCTACACGTCCTACTAGAACCTGAATATCGCTTCAGGGATTGCGCAATCCAGGGGTGGTCGACCAACACATGATCATCGCAAGTACCCTAAATAGGCATATCTTGTCCTAACATGGAAGATGAATCACACGCCACAGCTTCTAAGGCCAAGAGCTTATGCTTGAAATTTATGAGTTGCCTGTACAAAGATCACACGATGTATAACCTGAGAGCCCTCGCTTTAGGCACAGCAACACATTTATACAAGAGATCAGACACTATTGTATTACGAAACCTTAACCTAGGAGTCCCGGTCGAACCACTAGTACGACACAAGAAGCCTACTTGGGTTACAAGCTGAACCAACCTCAACTCGAAGACCTGTAATAAAACCAATAACACAAGCATTCAAAGCCGCACCTGAATACTTTAAATAAATTGACCAACAATGATCTTCGAATCCTAAATGAAAATACCACAAAAGAAGATACAACTAGTTTTTAAATATATCGAAATCAGTATCATTTGATATCGAAACACCGACAAACTCTCTCTCCACCATCAGCTCCAGTACCTATGACTAAAATACAGAGATACACAAGGGAAACAATGTCTAATGGGGTCATCGATAAGCACTGAATGGCTATCTATACTCGTGTAGAATTGAGATTGTATTGAGAATTTAACTTGGAAGTCTATCTAATCACTGCATCTAGTAATATGAACCTATGGTCTGTATAGGCATCTGCCTAGCATCAGCCACCCGTAATTGTGTGGACAACCTCGCCATTCATAAAACCATGCAACTACCTGAAATGATCCGTGTGAGCAACATTTGTACGCATACTCTACACGTCCTACTAGAACCCGAATATCGCTTCGGTGGATTGTGCAATCCAGGGGTGGTCGACCAACACATGATCATCGCAAGTACCCTAAATAGGCATATCTTGTCCTAACATGGAAGATGAATCACACGCCACAGTTCTAAGGCCAAGAGCTTATGCTTGAAATTTATGAGTTGCCTGTACAAAGATCACACGATGTATAACCTGAGAGCCCTCGCTTTAGGCACAACAACACATTTATACAAGAGATCACACACTATTGTATTATGAAACCTTAACCTAGGAGTCCCGGTCGAACCACTAGTACGACACAAGAAGCCTACTTGGGTTCCAATCCGAACCAACCTCAACTCGAAGACCCGTAATAAAACCAATAACACATGCATTCAAAGCCGCACTTGAATACTTTAAATTAATTGACCAACAATGATCTTCGCATCCTAAATGAAAATACCACAAAAGAAGATACAACTCCAGTTCTTAAATATATCAAAATCGGATATCATCTGATATCGAAACGCCGACAAACTCTCTCTCCACCATCATCTCCACTACCTATGATTGAAATACAGAGATACACAAGGGAAAAAATGTCTAGCGGGGTCATCGATAAGCACCGACTGGCTATCTATACTCGTGTAGAATTGAGATTGTACCGAGAATTTAACATGGAAGTCTATCTAATCACCGCATCTAGTAATATGACCCTATGGTCCGTATAGGCATCCGCCTAGCATCACCACCCGTAATTGTGTGGACAACCTCGCCATTCATAAAACCATGCAACTACCCGAAATGATCCGTGTGAGCAACATTTGTACGCATACTCTACACGTCCTACTAGAACCCGAATATCGCTTCGTGGATTGTGCAATCCAGGGGTGGTCGACCAACACATGATCATCGCAAGTACCCTAAATAGGCATATCTTGTCCTAACATGGAAGATGAATCACACGCCACAGCTTCTAAGGCCAAGAGCTTATGCTTGAAATTTATGAGTTGCCTGTACAAAGATCACACGATGTATAACCTGAGAGCCCTCGCTTTAGGCACAACAACACATTTATACAGTAGATCACACACTATTGTATTATGAAACCTTAACCTAGGAGTCCAGGTCGAACCACTAGTACGACACAGGAAGCCTACTTGGGTTCCAAACTGAACCAACCTCAACTGAAGACCTATAATAAAACCAATAACACATGCATTCAAAGCCGCACTTGAATACTTTAAATAAATTGACCAACAATGATCTTCGCATCCTAAATGAAAATACCACAAAAGAAGATACAACTCCAGCTTCTTAAATATATCAAAATCGGATATCATCCGATATCAAAACGCCGACAAACTCTCTCTCCACCATCATCTCCACTACCTATGATTGAAATACGAGATACACAAGGGAAAAAATGTCTAGCGGGGTCATCGATAAGCACCGATCGGCTATCTATACTCGTGTAGAATTGAGATTGTACCGAGAATTTAACATGGAAGTCTATCTAATCACCGCATCTAGTAATATGACCCTATGGTCCGTATAGGCATCCGCCTAGCATCAGCCACCCGTAATTGTGTGGACAACCTCGCCATTCATAAAACCATGCAACTACCTGAAATGATCCGTGTGAGCAGCATTTGTACGCATACTCTACACGTCCTACTAGAACCTGAATATCGCTTCAGGGATTGTGCAATCCAGGGGTGGTCGACCAACACATGATCATCGCAAGTACCCTAAATAGGCATATCTTGTCCTAACATGGAAGATGAATCACACGCCACAGTTCTAAGGCCAAGAGCTTATGCTTGAAATTTATGAGTTGCCTGTACAAAGATCACACGATGTATAACCCGAGAGCCCTCGCTTTAGGCACAACAACACATTTATACAAGAGATCACACACTATTGTATTATGAAACCTTAACCTAGGAGTCCCGGTCGAACCACTAGTACGACACAAGAAGCCTACTTGGGTTCCAAACTGAACCAACCTCAACTGAAGACCTGTAATAAAACCAATAACACATGCATTCAAAGCTGCACTTGAATACTTTAAATAAATTGACCAACAATGATCTTCGCATCCTAAATGAAAATACCACAAAAGAAGATACAACTCTAGTTCTTAAATATATCAAAATCGGATATCATCTGATATCGAAACGCCGACAAACTCTCTCTCCACCATCATCTCCACTACCTATGATTGAAATACAGAGATACACAAGGGAAAAAATGTCTAGCGGGGTCATCGATAAGCACTGACTGGCTATCTATACTCGTGTAGAATTGAGATTGTACTGAGAATTTAACATGGAAGTCTATCTAATCACTGCATCTAGTAATATGACCCTATGGTCCGTATAGGCATCCGCCTAGCATCAGCCACCCGTAATTGTGTGGACAACCTCGCCATTCATAAAACCATGCAACTACCTGAAATGATCCGTGTGAGCAGCATTTGTACGCATACTCTACACGTCCTACTAGAACCTGAATATCGCTTCAGGGATTGTGCAATCCAGGGGTGGTCGACCAACACATGATCATCGCAAGTACCCTAAATATGCATATCTTGTCCTAACATGGAAGATGAATCACACGCCACAGTTCTAAGGCCAAGAGCTTATGCTTGAAATTTATGAGTTGCCTGTACAAAGATCACACGATGTATAACCTGAGAGCCCTCGCTTTAGGCACAACAACACATTTATACAAGAGATCACACACTATTGTATTATGAAACCTTAACCTAGGAGTCCCGGTCGAACCACTAGTACGACACAAGAAGCCTACTTGGGTTCCAAACTGAACCAACCTCAACTGAAGACCTGTAATAAAACCAATAACACATGCATTAAAAGCCGCACTTGAATACTTTAAATAAATTGACCAACAATGATCTTCGCATCCTAAATGAAAATACCACAAAAGAAGATACAACTCCAGTTCTTAAATATATCAAAATCGGATATCATCTGATATCGAAACGCCGACAAACTCTCTCTCCACCATCATCTCCACTACCTATGATTGAAATACGTAGATACACAAGGGAAAAAATGTCTAGCGGGGTCATCGATAAGCACTCGACCGGCTATCTATACTCGTGTAGAATTGAGATTGTACCGAGAATTTAACATGGAAGTCTATCTAATCACCGCATCTAGTAATATGACCCTATGGTCCGTATAGGCATCCGCCTAGCATCACCACCCGTAATTGTGTGGACAACCTCGCCATTCATAAAACCATGCAACTACCCGAAATGATCCGTGTGAGCAACATTTGTACGCATACTCTACACGTCCTACTAGAACCCGAATATCGCTTCGTGGATTGCGCAATCCAGGTGGTCGACCAACACATGATCATCGCAAGTACCCTAAATAGGCATATCTTGTCCTAACATGGAAGATGAATCACACGCCACGCTTCTAAGGCCAAGAGCTTATGCTTGAAATTTATGAGTTGCCCGTACAAAGATCACACGATGTATAACCCGAGAGCCCTCGCTTTAGGCACAACAACACATTTATACAAGAGATCACACACTATTGTATTATGAAACCTTAACCTAGGAGTCCCGGTCGAACCACTAGTACGACACAAGAAGCCTACTTGGGTTCCAAACCGAACCAACCTCAACCGAAGACCCGTAATAAAACCAATAACACATGCATTCAAAGCCGCACTTGAATACTTTAAATAAATTGACCAACAATGATCTTCGCATCCTAAATGAAAATACCACAAAAGAAGATACAACTCCAGCTTCTTAAATATATCAAAATCGGATATCATCTGATATCGAAACGCCGACAAACTCTCTCTCCACCATCATCTCCACTACCTATGATTGAAATACAGAGATACACAAGGGAAAAAATGTCTAGCGGGGTCATCGATAAGCACTGACTGGCTATCTATACTCGTGTAGAATTGAGATTGTACTGAGAATTTAACATGGAAGTCTATCTAATCACTGCATCTAGTAATATGACCCTATGGTCCGTATAGGCATCCGCCTAGCATCAGCCACCCGTAATTGTGTGGACAACCTCGCCATTCATAAAACCATGCAACTACCCGAAATGATCCGTGTGAGCAACATTTGTACGCATACTCTACACGTCCTACTAGAACCCGAATATCGCTTCGTGGATTGCGCAATCCAGGTGGTCGACCAACACATAATCATCGCAAGTACCCTAAATAGGCATATCTTGTCCTAACATGGAAGATGAATCACACGCCACAGCTTCTAAGGCCAAGAGCTTATGCTTGAAATTTATGAGTTGCCCGTACAAAGATCACACGATGTATAACCCGAGAGCCCTCGCTTTAGGCACAACAACACATTTATACAAGAGATCACACACTATTGTATTATGAAACCTTAACCTAGAGTCCCGGTCGAACCACTAGTACGACACAAGAAGCCTACTTGGGTTCCAAGCCGAACCAACCTCAACTCAAGACCTGTAATAAAACCAATAACACATGCATTCAAAGCCGCACTTGAATACTTTAAATAAATTGACCAACAATGATCTTCGCATCCTAAATGAAAATACCACAAAAGAAGATACAACTCCAGCTTCTTAAATATATCAAAATCGATATCATCTCGATATCGAAATGCCGACAAACTCTCTCTCCACCATCACCTCCACTACCTATGATTGAAATACAGAGATACACAAGGGAAAAAATGTCTAATGGGGTCATCGATAAGCACCGAATGGCTATCTATACTCGTGTAGAATTGAGATTGTACCGAGAATTTAACATGGAAGTCTATCTAATCACCGCATCTAGTAATATGACCCTATGGTCCGTATAGGCATCCGCCTAGCATCACCCACCCGTAATTGTGTGGACAACCTCGCCATTCATAAAACCATGCAACTACCCGAAATGATCCGTGTGAGCAACATTTGTACGCATACTCTACACGTCCTACTAGAACCCGAATATCGCTTCGTGGATTGCGCAATCCAGGGTGGTCGACCAACACATAATCATCGCAAGTACCCTAAATAGGCATATCTTGTCCTAACATGGAAGATGAATCACACGCCACAGATCTAAGGCCAAGAGCTTATGCTTGAAATTTATGAGTTGCCTGTACAAAGATCACACGATGTATAACCTGAGAGCCCTCGCTTTAGGCACAACAACACATTTATACAATAGATCACACACTATTGTATTATGAAACCTTAACCTAGGAGTCCTGGTCGAACCACTAGTACGACACAAGAAGCCTACTTGGGTTCCAAGCTGAACCAACCTAAACTCAAGACCTGTAATAAAACCAATAACACATGCATTCAAAGCCGCACTTGAATACTTTAAATAAATTGACCAACAATGATCTTCGCATCCTAAATGAAAATACCACAAAAGAAGATACAACTCCAGCTTCTTAAATATATCAAAATCGGATATCATCTGATATCGAAACGCCGACAAACTCTCTCTCCACCATCATCTCCACTACCTATGATTGAAATACGAGATACACAAGGGAAAAAATGTCTAATGGGGTCATCGATAAGCACCGAATGGCTATCTATACTCGTGTAGAATTGAGATTGTACCGAGAATTTAACATGGAAGTCTATCTAATCACCGCATCTAGTAATATGACCCTATGGTCCGTATAGGCATCCGCCTAGCATCACCACCCGTAATTGTGTGGACAACCTCGCCATTCATAAAACCATGCAACTACCCGAAATGATCCGTGTGAGCAACATTTGTACGCATACTCTACACGTCCTACTAGAACCTGAATATCGCTTCAGGGATTGCGCAATCCAGGGGTGGTCGACCAACACATGATCATCGCAAGTACCCTAAATAGGCATATCTTGTCCTAACATGGAAGATGAATCACACGCCACAGTTCTAAGGCCAAGAGCTTATGCTTGAAATTTATGAGTTGCCTGTACAAAGATCACACGATGTATAACCCGAGAGCCCTCGCTTTAGGCACAACAACACATTTATACAAGAGATCACACACTATTGTATTATGAAACCTTAACCTAGGAGTCCCGGTCGAACCACTAGTACGACACAAGAAGCCTACTTGGGTTCCAAGCCGAACCAACCTCAACCCAAGACCTCGTAATAAAACCAATAACACATGCATTCAAAGCCGCACTTGAATACTTTAAATAAATTGACCAACAATGATCTTCGCATCCTAAATGAAAATACCACAAAAGAAGATACAACTCCATTTTAAATATATCAAAATCGGATATCATTCGATATCGAAACGCCGACAAACTCTCTCTCCACCATCACCTCCACTACCTATGATTGAAATACAGAGATACACAAGGGAAAAAATGTCTAATGGGGTCATCGATAAGCACCGAATGGCTATCTATACTCGTGTAGAATTGAGATTGTACCGAGAATTTAACATGGAAGTCTATCTAATCACCGCATCTAGTAATATGACCCTATGGTCCGTATAGGCATCCGCCTAGCATCACCCACCCGTAATTGTGTGGACAACCTCGCCATTCATAAAACCATGCAACTACCCGAAATGATCCGTGTGAGCAACATTTGTACGCATACTCTACACGTCCTACTAGAACCCGAATATCGCTTCGTGGATTGCGCAATCCAGGGGTGGTCGACCAACACATAATCATCGCAAGTACCCTAAATAGGCATATCTTGTCCTAACATGGAAGATGAATCACACGCCACGCTTCTAAGGCCAAGAGCTTATGCTTGAAATTTATCAGTTGCCTGTACAAAGATCACACGATGTATAACCTGAGAGCCCTCGCTTTAGGCACAACAACACATTTATACAATAGATCACACACTATTGTATTATGAAACCTTAACCTAGAGTCCCGGTCGAACCACTAGTACGACACAAGAAGCCTACTTGGGTTCCAAGCCGAACCAACCTCAACCGAAGACCCGTAATAAAACCAATAACACATGCATTCAAAGCCGCACTTGAATAGTTTAAATAAATTGACCAACAATGATCTTCGAATCCTAAATGAAAATACCACAAAAGAAGATACAACTCCAGCTTCTTAAATATATCAAAATCGGATATCATCCGATATCGAAACGCCGACAAACTCTCTCTCCACCATCACCTCCACTACCTATGATTGAAATACAGAGATACACAAGGGAAAAAATGTCTAATGGGGTCATCGATAAGCACCGAATGGCTATCTATACTCGTGTAGAATTGAGATTGTACCGAGAATTTAACATGGAAGTCTATCTAATCACCGCATCTAGTAATATGACCCTATGGTCCGTATAGGCATCCGCCTAGCATCACCACCCGTAATTGTGTGGACAACCTCGCCATTCATAAAACCATGCAACTACCCGAAATGATCCGTGTGAGCAACATTTGTACGCATACTCTACACGTCCTACTAGAACCCGAATATCGCTTCGTGGATTGCGCAATCCAGGGGTGGTCGACCAACACATAATCATCGCAAGTACCCTAAATAGGCATATCTTGTCCTAACATGGAAGATGAATCACACGCCACAGTTCTAAGGCCAAGAGCTTATGCTTGAAATTTATCAGTTGCCTGTACAAAGATCACACGATGTATAACCTGAGAGCCCTCGCTTTAGGCACAACAACACATTTATACAATAGATCACACACTATTGTATTATGAAACCTTAACCTAGGAGTCCTGGTCGAACCACTAGTACGACACAAGAAGCCTACTTGGGTTCCAAGCCGAACCAACCTCAACTGAAGACCTGTAATAAAACCAATAACACATGCATTCAAAGCCGCACTTGAATACTTTAAATAAATTGACCAACAATGATCTTAGAATCCTAAATGAAAATACCTCAAAAGAAGATACAACTCCAGTTCTTAAATATATCAAAATCGGATATCATCTGATATCGAAACGCCGACAAACTCTCTCTCCACCATCACCTCCAATACCTATGACTAAAATACAGAGATACACAAGGGAAAAAATGTCTAATGGGGTCATCAATAAGCACTGACTGGCTATCTATACTCGTGTAGAATTGAGATTGTACCGAGAATTTAACATGGAAGTCTATCTAATCACCGCATCTAGTAATGTGACCCTATGGTCCGTATAGGCATCCGCCTAGCATCACCCACCCGTAATTGTGTGGACAACCTCGCCATTCATAAAACCATGCAACTACCCGAAATGATCCGTGTGAGCAACATTTGTACGCATACTCTACACGTCCTACTAGAACCCGAATATCGCTTCGTGGATTGCGCAATCCAGGGGTGGTCGACCAACACATAATCATCGCAAGTACCCTAAATAGGCATATCTTGTCCTAACATGGAAGATGAATCACACGCCACAGCTTCTAAGGCCAAGAGCTTATGCTTGAAATTTATCGAGTTGCCCGTACAAAGATCACACGATGTATAACCCGAGAGCCCTCGCTTTAGGCACAACAACACATTTATACAATAGATCACACACTATTGTATTATGAAACCTTAACCTAGAGTCCCGGTCGAACCACTAGTACGACACAAGAAGCCTACTTGGGTTCCAAGCCGAACCAACCTCAACTCAAGACCCGTAATAAAACCAATAACACATGCATTCAAAGCCGCACTTGAATACTTTAAATAAATTGACCAACAATGATCTTAGAATCCTAAATGAAAATACCACAAAAGAAGATACAACTCCAGTTCTTAAATATATCAAAAACGGATATCATTTGATATCGAAATTCCGACAAACTCTCTCTCCACCATCAGCTCCAATACCTATGACTGAAATACAGAGATACACAAGGGAAAAAATGTCTAATGGGGTCATCGATAAGCACTGACTGGCTATCTATACTCGTGTAGAATTGAGATTGTATTGAGAATTTAACATGGAAGTCTATCTAATCACTGCATCTAGTAATGTGACCCTATGGTCCGTATAGGCATCCGCCTAGCATCACCACCCGTAATTGTGTGGACAACCTCGCCATTCATAAAACCATGCAACTACCCGAAATGATCCGTGTGAGCAACATTTGTACGCATACTCTACACGTCCTACTAGAACCCGAATATCGCTTCGTGGATTGCGCAATCCAGGGTGGTCGACCAACACATAATCATCGCAAGTACCCTAAATAGGCATATCTTGTCCTAACATGGAAGATGAATCACACGCCACAGCTTCTAAGGCCAAGAGCTTATGCTTGAAATTTATCGCTTGCCCGTACACAGATCACACGATGTATAACCTGAGAGCCCTCGCTTTAGGCACAACAACACATTTATACAATAGATCAGACACTATTGTATTACGAAACCTTAACCTAGGAGTCCTGGTCGAACCACTAGTACGACACAAGAAGCCTACTTGGGTTACAAGCTGAACCAACCTCAACTCAAGACCTGTAATAAAACCAATAACACAAGCATTCAAAGCCGCACTTGAATACTTTAAATAAATTGACCAACAATGATCTTAGAATCCTAAATGAAAATACCACAAAAGAAGATACAACTCCAGCTTCTTAAATATATCAAAATCGGATATCATTTGATATCGAAACATCGACAAACTCTCTCTCCACCATCACTCCAATACCTATGACTGAAATACGTAGATACACAAGGGAAAAAATGTCTAATGGGGTCATCGATAAGCACCGAATGGCTATCTATACTCGTGTAGAATTGAGATTGTACCGAGAATTTAACATGGAAGTCTATCTAATCACCGCATCTAGTAATATGACCCTATGGTCCGTTTAGGCATCCGCCTAGCATCACCCACCCGTAATTGTGTGGACAACCTCGCCATTCATAAAACCATGCAACTACCCGAAATGATCCGTGTGAGCAAGCATTTGTACGCATACTCTACACGTCCTACTAGAACCCGAATATCGCTTCGTGGATTGCGCAATCCAGGGTGGTCGACCAACACATAATCATCGCAAGTACCCTAAATAGGCATATCTTGTCCTAACATGGAAGATGAATCACACGCCACGCTTCTAAGGCCAAGAGCTTATGCTTGAAATTTATCGCTTGCCCGTACAAAGATCACACGATGTATAACCCGAGAGCCCTCGCTTTAGGCACAACAACACATTTATACAATAGATCGCACACTATTGTATTACGAAACCTTAACCTAGAGTCCCGGTCGAACCACTAGTACGACACAAGAAGCCTACTTGGGTTACAAGCCGAACCAACCTCAACTCAAGACCCGTAATAAAACCAATAACACAAGCATTCAAAGCCGCACATGAATACTTTAAATAAATTGACCAACAATGATCTTAGAATCCTAAATGAAAATACCACAAAAGAAGATACAACTGCAGTTCTTAAATATATCAAAAAAAATATCATTTGATATCGAAACATCGACAAACTCTCTCTCCACCATCAGCTCCAATACCTATGACTGAAATACAGAATACACAAGGGAAAAAATGTCTAATGGGGTCATCGATAAGCACTGAATGGCTATCTATACTCGTGTAGAATTGGGATTGTACTGAGAATTTAACATGGAAGTCTATCTAATCACCGCATCTAGTAATGTGACCCTATGGTCCGTTTAGGCATCCGCCTAGCATCACCACCCGTAATTGTGTGGACAACCTCGCCATTCATAAAACCATGCAACTACCCGAAATGATCCGTGTGAGCAAAGATTTGTACGCATACTCTACACGTCCTACTAGAACCCGAATATCGCCTCGTGGATTGCGCAATCCAGGGGTGGTCGACCAACACATAATCATCGCAAGTACCCTAAATAGGCATATCTTGTCCTAACATGGAAGATGAATCACACGCCACGCTTCTAAGGCCAAGAGCTTATGCTTGAAATTTATCGCTTGCCTGTACAGAGATCACACGATGTATAACCCGAGAGCCCTCACTTTAGGCACAACAACACATTTATACAATAGATCACACACTATTGTATTATGAAACCTTAACCTAGGAGTCCTGGTCGAACCACTAGTACGACACAAGAAGCCTACTTGGGTTCCAAGCTGAACCAACCTCAACTCAAGACCTGTAATAAAACCAATAACACAAGCATTCAAAGCCGCACTTGAATACTTTAAATAAATTGACCAACAATGATCTTAGAATCCTAAATGAAAATACCACAAAAGAAGATACAACTCCAGCTCTTAAATATATCAAAAACGGATATCATTTGATATCGAAACATCGACAAACTCTCTCTCCACCATCACCTCCAATACCTATGACCGAAATACATAGATACACAAGGGAAAAAATGTCTAATGGGGTCATCGATAAGCACTGACTGGCTATCTATACTCGTGTAGAATTGAGATTGTACTGAGAATTTAACATGGAAGTCTATCTAATCACTGCATCTAGTAATGTGACCCTATGGTCTGTATAGGCATCTGCCTAGCATCAACCACCCGTAATTGTGTGGACAACCTCGCCATTCATAAAACCATGCAACTACCCGAAATGATCCGTGTGAGCAGCATTTGTACGCATACTCTACACGTCCTACTAGAACCCGAATATCGCTTCGTGGATTGCGCAATCCAGGTGGTCGACCAACACATAATCATCGCAAGTACCCTAAATAGGCATATCTTGTCCTAACATGGAAGATGAATCACACGCCACAGCTTCTAAGGCCAAGAGCTTATGCTTGAAATTTATCATTTGCTCGTACAAAGATCACACGATGTATAACCCGAGAGCCCTCGCTTTAGGCACAACAACACATTTATACAATAGATCGCACACTATTGTATTATGAAACCTTAACCTAGAGTCCCGGTCGAACCACTAGTACGACACAAGAAGCCTACTTGGGTTACAAGCCGAACCAACCTCAACTCAAGACCTGTAATAAAAGCAATAACACAAGCATTCAAAGCTGCACTGGAATACTTTAAATAAATTGACCAACAATGATCTTAGAATCCTAAATGAAAATACCACAAAAGAAGATACAACTCCAGTTCTTAAATATATCAAAATCGGATATCATCTGATATCGAAACACCGACAAACTCTCTCTCCACCATCAGCTCCAATACCTATGACTGAAATACGTAGATACACAAGGGAAAAAATGTCTAATGGGGTCATCGATAAGCACCGACTGGCTATCTATACTCGTGTAGAATTGAGATTGTACCGAGAATTTAACATGGAAGTCTATCTAATCACCGCATCTAGTAATGTGACCCTATGGTCCGTATAGGCATCCGCCTAGCATCGCCCACCCGTAATTGTGTGGACAACCTCGCCATTCATAAAACCATGCAACTACCCGAAATGATCCGTGTGAGCAAGCATTTGTACGCATACTCTACACGTCCTACTAGAACCCGAATATCGCTTCGTGGATTGCGCAATCCAGGGGTGGTCGACCAACACATAATCATCGCAAGTACTCTAAATAGGCATATCTTGTCCTACCATGGAAGATGAATCACACGCCACGCTTCTAAGGCCAAGAGCTTATGCTTGAAATTTATCATTGCTTGTACAAAGATCACACGATGTATAACCCGAGAGCCCTCGCTTTAGGCACAAGAACACATTTATACAATAGATCACACACTATTGTATTATGAAACCTTAACCTAGGAGTCCTGGTCGAACCACTAGTACGACACAAGAAGCCTACTTGGGTTACAAGCCGAACCAACCTCAACTCAAGACCTGTAATAAAAGCAATAACACAAGCATTCAAAGCTGCACCGGAATACTTTAAATAAATTGACCAACAATGATCTTAGAATACTAAATGAAAATACCACAATAGAAGATACAACTGCAGCTCTTAAATATATCAAAAAAAAATATCATTTGATATCGAAACATCGACAAACTCTCTCTCCACCATCAGCTCCAATACCTATGACTGAAATACATAAATACACAAGGGAAAAAATGTCTAATGGGGTCATCGATAAGCACTGAATGGCTATCTATACTCGTGTAGAATTGAGATTGTACCGAGAATTTAACATGGAAGTCTATCTAATCACTGCATCTAGTAATGTGACCCTATGGTCTGTATAGGCATCTGCCTAGCATCAGCCACCCGTAATTGTGTGGACAACCTCGCCATTTATAAAACAATGCAACTACCTGAAATGATCCGTGTGACCAGCATTTGTACGCATACTCTACACGTCCTACTAGAACCTGAATATCGCTTCGTGGATTGCGCAATCCAGGGGTGGTCGACCAACACATAATCATCGCAAGTACCCTAAATAGGTATATCTTGTCCTACCATGGAAGATGAATCACACGCCACAGCTTCTAAGGCCAAGAGCTTATGCTTGAAATTTATCGCTGCCCGTACATAGATCACACGATGTATAACCCGAGAGCCCTCGCTTTAGTCACAAGAACACATTTATACAATAGATCACACACTATTGTATTATGAAACCTTAACCTAGAGTCCCGGTCGAACCACTAGTACGACACAAGAAGCCTACTTGGGTTACAAGCCGAACCAACCTCAACTCAAGACCCGTAATAAAAGCAATAACACAAGCATTCAAAGCCGCACTCGAATACTTTAAATAAATTGACCAACAATGATCTTAGAATCTAAATGAAAATACCACAAAAGAAAATACAACTAATCTTAAATATATCAAAAACGGATATCATTTGATATCGAAACGCCGACAAACTCTCTCTCCACCATCACCTCCAAGACCTATGAGTGAGATACGTACATACACAAGGGAAAAAATGTCTAATGGGGTCATCGATAAGCACCGAATCGCTATCTATACTCGTGTAGAATTGAGATTGTACTTAGAATTTAACATGGAAGTCTATCTAATCACCGCATCTAGTAATGTGACCCTATGGTCCGTATAGGCATCCGCCTAGCATCACCACCCGTAATTGTGTGGACAACCTCGCCATTCATAAAACCATGCAACTACTCGAAATGATCCGTGTGAGCAAGCATTTGTACGCATACTCTACACGTCCTACTAGAACCCGAATATCGCTTCGTGATTGCGCAATCCAGGGTGGTCGACCAACACATAATCATCGCAAGTACTCTAAATAGGCATATCTTGTCCTACCATGGAAGATGAATCACACGCCACAGCTTCTAAGGCCAAGAGCTTATGCTTGAAATTTATCGCTGCTTGTACAGAGATCACACGATGTATAACCCGAGAGCCCTCGCTTTAGGCACAACAACACATTTATACAAGAGATCGTACACTATTGTATTATGAAACCTTAACCTAGGAGTCCCGGTCGAACCACTAGTACGACACAAGAAGCCTACTAGGGTTACAAGCCGAACCAACCTCAACTCAAGACCCGTAATAAAAGCAATAACACAAGCATTCAAAGCCGCACTTGAATACTTTAAATAAATTGACCAACAATGATCTTAGAATACTAAATGAAAATACCACAAAAGAAGATACAACTCCAGCTTCTTAAATATATCAAAAAAGGATATCATTTGATATCGAAACATCGACAAACTCTCTCTCCACCATCAGCTCCAATACCTATGACTGAAATACAGAAATACACAAGGGAAAATATGTCTAATGGGGTCATCGATAAGCACTTAATGGCTATCTATACTCGTGTAGAATTGAGATTGTACTGAGAATTTAACATGGAAGTCTATCTAATCACTGCATCTAGTAATGTGACCCTATGGTCCGTATAGGCATCCGCCTAGCATCGCCCACCCGTAATTGTGTGGACAACCTCGCCATTTATAAAACCATGCAACTACCCGAAATGATCCGTGTGAGCAGCATTTGTACGCATACTCTACACGTCCTACTAGAACCCGAATATCGCTTCGGGATTGCGCAATCCATGGGTGGTCGACCAACACATAATCATCGCAAGTACCCTAAATAGGCATATCTTGTCCTACCATGGAAGATGAATCACACGCCACAGCTTCTAAGGCCAAGAGCTTATGCTTGAAATTTATCGCTTGCCCGTACAGATCACACGATGTATAACCCGAGAGCCCTCGCTTTAGGCACAAAACACATTTATACAATAGATCACACACTATTGTATTATGAAACCTTAACCTAGGAGTCCTGGTCGAACCACTAGTACGACACAAGAAGCCTACTTGGGTTACAAGCTGAACCAACCTCAACTCAAGACCTGTAATAAAAGCAATAACACAAGCATTCAAAGCCGCACTGGAATACTTTAAATAAATTGACCAACAATGATCTTAGAATACTAAATGAAAATACCACAATAGAAGATACAACTCAGCTTCTTAAATATATCAAAAAAGGATATCATTTGATATCGAAACACCGACAAACTCTCTCTCCACCATCAGCTCCAATACCTATGACTGAAATACGTAGATACACAAGGGAAAAAATGTCTAATGGGGTCATCGATAAGCACTGAATGGCTATCTATACTCGTGTAGAATTGAGATTGTACTGAGAATTTAACATGGAAGTCTATCTAATCACCGCATCTAGTAATGTGACCCTATGGTCTGTTTAGGCATCTGCCTAGCATCAACACCCGTAATTGTGTGGACAACCTCGCCATTTATAAAACAATGCAACTACCTGAAATGATCCGTGTGAGCAGCATTTGTACGCATACTCTACACGTCCTACTAGAACCTGAATATCGCTTCGTGGATTGCGCAATCCAGGGGTGGTCGACCAACACATAATCATCGCAAGTACTCTAAATAGGTATATCTTGTCCTACCATGGAAGATGAATCACACGCCACAGTTCTAAGGCCAAGAGCTTATGCTTGAAATTTATCAGTTGCCTGTACAGAGATCACACGATGTATAACCTGAGAGCCCTCGCTCTAGTCACAGCAACACATTTATACAATAGATCACACACTATTGTATTATGAAACCTTAACCTAGGAGTCCTGGTCGAACCACTAGTACGACACAAGAAGCCTACTTGGGTTACAAGCTGAACCAACCTCAACTCAAGACCTGTAATAAAAGCAATAACACAAGCATTCAAAGCTGCGCTGGAATACTTTAAATAAATTGATCATTAATGATCTTAGAATCCTAAATGAAAATACCACAAAAGAAGATACAACTCCAGTTAAATATATCAAAATCGGATATCATTTGATATCGAAACGCCGACAAACTCTCTCTCCACCATCACCTCCAAGACCTATGACTGAAATACAGAAATACACAAGGGAAAAAATGTCTAATGGGGTCATCGATAAGCACTGAATGGCTATCTATACTCGTGTAGAATTGAGATTGTACTTAGAATTTAACATGGAAGTCTATCTAATCACTGCATCTAGTAATGTGACCCTATGGTCTGTATAGGCATCTGCCTAGCATCAGCCACCCGTAATTGTGTGGACAACCTCGCCATTCATAAAACCATGCAACTACTCGAAATGATCCGTGTGAGCAGCATTTGTACGCATACTCTACACGTCCTACTAGAACCCGAATATCGCTTCGTGGATTGCACAATCCAGGGGTGGTCGACCAACACATAATCATCGCAAGTACCCTAAATAGGCATATCTTGTCCTACCATGGAAGATGAATCACACGCCACAGCTTCTAAGGCCAAGAGCTTATGCTTGAAATTTATCACTTGCTCGTACAAAGATCACACGATGTATAACCCGAGAGCCCTCGCTTTAGGCACAACAACACATTTATACAATAGATCGTACACTATTGTATTACGAAACCTTAACCTAGAGTCCCGGTCGAACCACTAGTACGACACAAGAAGCCTACTAGGGTTACAAGCCGAACCAACCTCAACTCAAGACCCGTAATAAAACCAATAACACAAGCATTCAAAGCCGCACTTGAATACTTTAAATAAATTGACCAACAATGATCTTAGAATCCTAAATGAAAATACCACAAAAGAAGATACAACTCCACTTCTTAAATATATCTAAATCGGATATAATCTGCTATCGTAACGCCGACAAACTCTCTCTCCACCATCAGCTCCAGTACCTATGACTGAAATACAGAGATACACAATGGAAAAAATGTCTAATGGGGTCATCGATAAGCACTGAATGGCTATCTATACTCGCGTAGAATTGAGATTGTACAGAGAATTTAACATGGAAGTCTATCTAATCACTGCATCTAGTAATGTGACCCTATGGTCTGTTTAGGCATCTGACTAGCATCAGCCACCCGTAATTCTGTGGACAACCTCGCCATTCATAAAACCATGCAACTACCCGAAATGATCCATGTGAGCAAGCATTTGTACGCATACTCTACACGTCCTACTAGAACCCGAATATCGCCTCGTGGATTGCGCAATCCAGGGTGGTCGACCAACACATAATCATCGCAAGTACCCTAAATAGGCATATCTTGTCCTACCATGGAAGATGACTCACACGCCACAGTTCTAAGGCAAAGAGCTTATCCTTGAAATTTATCAATTGCCTGTACAAAGATCACACGATGTATAACCTGAGAGACCACGCTTTAGGCACAAAAACACATTTATACAGTAGATCAGACACTATTGTATTACGAAACCTTAACCTAGGAGTCCTGTTCGAACCACTAGTACGACACAAGAAGACTACTAGGGTTACAAGCTAAACCAACCTCAACTCAAGACCTGTAATAAAACCAATAACACATGCATTCAAAGCTGCACTTGAATAGTTTAAATAAATTAACCAACAATGATCTTAGAATCCTAAATGAAAATACCACAAAAGAAGATACAACTCCAGTTCATAAATATATCAAAATCGGATATCATCTGATATCGTAACGCCGACAAACTCTCTCTCCACCATCACCCAATACCTATGACTGAAATACAGAGATACACAATGGAAAAAATGTCTAATGGGGTCATCGATAAGCACTGAATGGCTATCTATACTCGTGTAGAATTGAGATTGTACTGAGAATTTAACATGGAAGTCTATCTAATCACTGCATCTAGTAATGTGACCCTATGTTCTGTTTAGGCATCTGCCTATCATCAGCCACCCGTAATTGTGTGGACAACCTCGCCATTCATAAAACCATGCAACTACCTGAAATGATCCGTGTCAGCAGCATTTGTACGCATAATCTACACGTCCTACTAGAACCCGAATATCGCTTCGTGGATTGCACAATCCAAGGGGTGGTCGACCAACACATAATCATCGCAAGTACTCTAAATAGGAATATCTTGTCCTACCATGGAAGATGAATCACACGCCACAGTTCTAAGGCCAAGAGCTTATGCTTGAAATTTATCAGTTGCCTGTACAAAGATCACACGATGTATAACCTGAGAGCCCTCGCTTTAGGCTCAGCAACACATTTATACAGTAGATCACACACTATTGTATTATGAAACCATAACCTAGGAGTCCTGGTCAAACCACTAGTTCAACACAAGAAGCATACTTGGGTTCCAAGCTGAACCAACCTCGACTCAAAACCTGTAATAAAACCAATAACACAATCATTCAAAGCTGCACTGGAATACTTTAAATAAATAGACCAACAATGATCTTAGAATCCTAAATGAAAATGCCACAAAAGAAGATACTACTCCAGCTTCTTAAATATATCGAAAATGGATATCATCTGAAATCAAAACACCAACAACCTCTCTCTCCACCATCAGCTCCAAAGACCTATCACTGAAATACAGAGATACACAATGAAAAAAATGTCTAATGGGGTCATCGATAAAAAAGGACTGGCTATCTATAATCGTGTAGAATTGAGATTGTACTAAGAATTTGACATGGAAGTCTAACTAATCACTGCATCTTGTAATGTGACCCTATGGTCTGTATAGGCAGCTGCCTAGCATCAGCCACCCATAATTGTGTGGACAACCTCACCGTTCATAAAAACATGAAACTACTCGAAATGATCCGTGTGAGCGCATTTGTACGCATACTCTACACGTCCTACTAGAACCTGAATATCGCTTCAGGGATTGCACAATCCAGGGGTGGTCGACCAACACATAATCATCGCAAGTACCCTAAATAGGTATATCTTGTCCTAACATGGATGATGAATCACACGCCACAATTTTAAAGCAAAAAGCTTATGCTTGAAATTTATCAGTTGCCTATAGAGAGATCACACGATGTAGAACCTGAGAGCCCTCGCTTTAGGCACAACAACACATTTATACAGTAGATCACACACTATTGTATTATGAAATCTTAACCTAGGAGTCCTGGTCGAACCACTAGTTCGACACAAGAAGCCTGCATGGGTTCCAAGCTGAACCAACCTCGACTCAAAACCTGTAATAAAACCAATAACACAATCATTCAAAGCTGCACTGGAATACTTTAAATAAATAGACCAACAATGATCTTAGAATCCTAAATGAAAATGCCACAAAAGAAGATACTACTCCAGTTCTTAAATATATCGAAAATGGATATCATCTGAAATCAAAACACCGACAACCTCTCTCTCCACCATCAGCTCCAAGATTTATGATCGAAATACGTAGATACACAATGAAAAAAATGTCTAATGGGGTCATCGATAAGCACGGACTGGCTATCTATAGTCGTGTAGAATTGAGATTGTACTGAGAATTTGACATGGAAGTCTAACTAATCACTGCATCTTGTAATGTGACCCTATGGTCTGTATAGGCAGCTTCCTAGCATCAGCCACCCGTAATTGTTTGGACAACCTCACCGTTCAGAAAACCATGAAACTACCTGAAATGATCCGTGTGAGCAGCATTTGTACGCATACTCTACACGTCCTACTAGAACCCGAATATCGCTTCAGTGGATTGCACAATCCAGGGTGGTCGACCAACACATAATCATCGCAGGTACCCTAAATAGGCATATGTTGTCCTAACATGGAAGATGAATCACACGCCACAATTCTAAGGCAAAAAGCTTATGCTTGAAATTTATCAGTTGCCTATACAGAGATCACACGATGTATAACCTGAGAGCCCTCGCTTTAGGCACAAGAACACATTTATACAAGTAGATCACACACTATTGTATTATGAAATCTTAACCTAGAGTCCTCGGTCGAACCACTAGTTCGACACAAGAAGCCCGCTTGGGTTCCAAGCCGAACCAACCTCGACTCAAAACCCGTAATAAAACCAATAACACAATCATTCAAAGCCGCACCGGAATACTTTAAATAAATAGACCAACAATGATCTTAGAATCCTAAATGAAAATGCCACAAAAGAAGATACTACTCCAGTTCTTAAATATATCAAAAATGGATATCATCTGAAATCAAAACACCAACAACCTCTCTCTCCACCATCAGCTCCAGTACGTATGACTGAAATACAGAGATACACAATGAAAAAAATGTCTAATGGGGTCATCGATAAGCACGGACTGGCTATCTATAGTCATGTAGAATTGAGATTGTACTGAGAATTTGACATGGAAGTCTAACTAATCACTGCATCTTGTAATGTGACCCTATGGTCCGTATAGGTAACCGCCTAGCATCACCACCCGTAATTGTGTGGACAACCTCACCGTTCATAAAACCATGAAACTACCCGAAATGATCCGTGTGAGCGCATTTGTACGCATACTCTACACGACCTACTAGAACCTGAATATCGCTTCAGGGATTGCACAATCCAGGGGTGGTCGACCAACACATAATCATCGCAAGTACCCTAAATAGGCATATCTTGTCCTAACATGGAAGAAGAATCACACGCCACAATTCTAAGGCAAAAAGCTTATGCTTGAAATTTATCAGTTGCCTATAGAGAGATCACACGATGTATAACCTGAGAGCCCTCGCTTTAGGCACAGCAAACACATTTATACAGTAGATCACACACTATTGTATTATGAAACCATAACCTAGGAGTCCTGGTCAAACCACTAGTTCAACACAAGAAGCATACTTGGGTTCCAAGCTGAACCAACCTCGACTCAAAACCTGTAATAAAACCAATAACACAATCATTCAAAGCTGCACTGGAATACTTTAAATAAATAGACCAACAATGATCTTAGAATCCTAAATGAAAATGCCACAAAAGAAGATACTACTCCAGTTCTTAAATATATCAAAAATGGATATCATCTGAAATCAACACACCAACAACCTCTCTCTCCACCATCACCAAGATTTATGATCGAAATACAGAGATACACAATGAAAAAAATGTCTAATGGGGTCATCGATACGCACCGAATCGGCTATCTATAGTCGTGTAGAATTGAGATTGTACCGAGAATTTGACATGGAAGTCTAACTAATCACCGCATCTTGTAATGTGACCCTATGTTCCGTATAGGCAAAATCCGCCTAGCATCACCACCCATAATTGTGTGGACAACCTCACCGTTCATAAAAACATGAAACTACCTGAAATGATCCGTGTGAGCAGCATTTGTTCGCATACTCTACACGTCCTACTAGAACCTGAATATCGCTTCAGGGATTGCACAATCCAGGGGTGGTCGACCAACACATAATCATCGCAAGTACCCTAAATAGGTATATCTTGTCCTAACATGGAAGATGAATCACACGCCACAATTTTAAGGCAAAAAGCTTATGCTTGAAATTTATCAGTTGCCTATAGAGAGATCACACGATGTATAACCTGAGACCCCTCGCTTTAGGCACAGCAACACATTTATACAGTAGATCACACACTATTGTATTATGAAATCTTAACCTAGGAGTCCCGGTCGAACCACTAGTTCGACACAAGAAGCCCGCATGGGTTCCAAGCCGAACCAACCTCGACTCAAAACCCGTAATAAAACCAATAACACAATCATTCAAAGCCGCACCGGAATACTTTAAATAAATAGACCAACAATGATCTTAGAATCCTAAATGAAAATGCCACAAAAGAAGATACTACTCCAGTTCTTAAATATATCGAAAATGGATATCATCTGAAATCAAAACACCGACAACCTCTCTCTCCACCATCAGCTCCAGTACCTATGACTGAAATACAGAGATACACAATGAAAAAAATGTCTCATGGGATCATCGATAAGCACGGACTGGCTATCTATAGTCGTGTAGAATTGAGATTGTACTGAGAATTTGACATGGAAGTCTAACTAATCACTGCATCTTGTAATGTGACCCTATGGGCTGTATAGGCAGCTGCCTAGCATCAGCCACCCGTAATTGTGTGGACAACCTCACCGTTCATAAAACCATGAAACTACCTGAAATGATCCGCGTGAGCAGCATTTGTACGGATACTCTACACGTCCTACTAGAACCTGAATATCGCTTCAGGGATTGCACAATCCAGGGGTGGTCGACCAACACATAATCATCGCAAGTACCCTAAATAGGCATATCTTGTCCTAACATGGAAGAAGAATCACACGCCACAATTCTAAGGCAAAAAGCTTATGCTTGAAATTTATCAGTTGCCTATAGAGAGATCACACGATGTATAACCTGAGAGCCCTCGCTTTAGGCACAAAAACACATTTATACAAGTAGATCACACACTATTGTATTATGAAACCATAACCTAGAGTCCCGGTCAAACCACTAGTTCAACACAAGAAGCATACTTGGGTTCCAAGCCGAACCAACCTCGACTCAAAACCCGTAATAAAACCAATAACACAATCATTCAAAGCCGCACCGGAATACTTTAAATAAATAGACCAACAATGATCTTAGAATCCTAAATGAAAATGCCACAAAAGAAGATACTACTCAGCTTCTTAAATATATCGAAAATGGATATCATCTCGAAATCAACACACCAACAACCTCTCTCTCCACCATCACCCCAAGATCTATGATTGAAATACAGAGATACACAATGAAAAAAATGTCTAATGGGGTCATCGATACGCACAGACTGGCTATCTATAGTCGTGTAGAATTGAGATTGTACTGAGAATTTGACATGGAAGTCTAACTAATCACTGCATCTTGTAATGTGACCCTATGGTCTGTATAGGCAGCTGCCTAGCATCAGCCACCCATAATTGTGTGGACAACCTCACCGTTCATAAAAACATGAAACTACCTGAAATGATCCGTGTGAGCAGCATTTGTTCGCATACTCTACACGTCCTACTAGAACCTGAATATCGCTTCAGGGATTGCACAATCCAGGGTGGTCGACCAACACATAATCATCGCAAGTACCCTAAATAGGTATATCTTGTCCTAACATGGAAGATGAATCACACGCCACAATTTTAAGGCAAAAAGCTTATGCTTGAAATTTATCAGTTGCCTATAGAGAGATCACACGATGTATAACCTGAGACCCTCGCTTTAGGCACAAGAACACATTTATACAAGAGATCACACACTATTGTATTATGAAATCTTAACCTAGAGTCCCGGTCGAACCACTAGTTCGACACAAGAAGCCCGCATGGGTTCCAAGCCGAACCAACCTCGACTCAAAACCCGTAATAAAACCAATAACACAATCATTCAAAGCCGCACCGGAATACTTTAAATAAATAGACCAACAATGATCTTAGAATCCTAAATGAAAATGCCACAAAAGAAGATACTACTCCAGCTTCTTAAATATATCGAAAATGGATATCATCCGAAATCAAAACACCGACAACCTCTCTCTCCACCATCACCTCCAGGATCTATGATCGAAATACAGAGATACACAATGAAAAAAATGTCTCATGGGGTCATCGATAAGCACGGACTGGCTATCTATAGTCGTGTAGAATTGAGATTGTACTGAGAATTTGACATGGAAGTCTAACTAATCACTGCATCTTGTAATGTGACCCTATGGTTCGTATAGGTACCGCCAGCATCACCACCCGTAATTGTGTGGACAACCTCACCGTTCATAAAACCATGAAACTACCCGAAATGATCCGTGTGAGCAGCATTTGTACGCATACTCTACACGTCCTACTAGAACCCGAATATCGCTTCGTGGATTGCACAATCCAGGGGTGGTCGACCAACACATAATCATCGCAAGTACCCTAAATAGGCATATCTTGTCCTAACATGGAAGATGAATCACACGCCACAATTCTAAGGCAAAAAGCTTATGCTTGAAATTTATCGCTTGCCTATAGAGAGATCACACGATGTATAACCCGAGAGCCCTCGCTTTAGGCACAAGAACACATTTATACAAGAGATCACACACTATTGTATTATGAAATCTTAACCTAGAGTCCCGGTCGAACCACTAGTTCGACACAAGAAGCCCGCTTGGGTTCCAAGCCGAACCAACCTCGACTCAAAACCCGTAATAAAACCAATAACACAATCATTCAAAGCCGCACCGGAATACTTTAAATAAATAGACCAACAATGATCTTAGAATCCTAAATGAAAATGCCACAAAAGAAGATACTACTCCAGCTTCTTAAATATATCGAAAATGGATATCATCCGAAATCAAAACACCAACAACCTCTCTCTCCACCATCACCTCCAAAGATCTATGATCGAAATACAGATACACAATGAAAAAAATGTCTAATGGGGTCATCGATAAGCACGGATCGGCTATCTATAGTCGTGTAGAATTGAGATTGTACCGAGAATTTGACATGGAAGTCTAACTAATCACCGCATCTTGTAATGTGACCCTATGGTCCGTATAGGCAACCCGCCTAGCATCACCCACCCATAATTGTGTGGACAACCTCACCGTTCATAAAACCATGAAACTACCCGAAATGATCCGTGTGAGCAGCATTTGTTCGCATACTCTACACGTCCTACTAGAACCCGAATATCGCTTCGTGGATTGCACAATCCAAGGGTGGTCGACCAACACATAATCATCGCAAGTACCCTAAATAGGTATATCTTGTCCTAACATGGAAGATGAATCACACGCCACAATTCTAAGGCAAAAAGCTTATGCTTGAAATTTATCGCTTGCCTATAGAGAGATCACACGATGTATAACCCGAGAGCCCTCGCTTTAGGCACAAGAACACATTTATACAAGTAGATCACACACTATTGTATTATGAAATCTTAACCTAAGAGTCCCGGTCGAACCACTAGTTCGACACAAGAAGCCCGCTTGGGTTCCAAGCCGAACCAACCTCGACTCAAAACCCGTAATAAAACCAATAACACAATCATTCAAAGCCGCACCGGAATACTTTAAATAAATAGACCAACAATGATCTTAGAATCCTAAATGAAAATGCCACAAAAGAAGATACTACTCCGCTTCTTAAATATATCGAAAATGGATATCATCTCGAAATCAAAACACCAACAACCTCTCTCTCCACCATCACCTCCAAGACCTATGACCGAAATACATAGATACACAATGAAAAAAATGTCTAATGGGGTCATCGATAAGCACGGATCGGCTATCTATAGTCGTGTAGAATTGAGATTGTACCGAGAATTTGACATGGAAGTCTAACTAATCACCGCATCTTGTAATGTGACCCTATGGTCCGTATAGGCACCGCCTAGCATCACCACCCGTAATTGTGTGGACAACCTCACCGTTCATAAAACCATGAAACTACCCGAAATGATCCGTGTGAGCAAGATTTGTACGCATACTCTACACGTCCTACTAGAACCCGAATATCGCTTCGTGGATTGCACAATCCAAAGGGGTGGTCGACCAACACATAATCATCGCAAGTACCCTAAATAGGCATATCTTGTCCTAACATGGAAGATGAATCACACGCCACAATTCTAAGGCAAAAAGCTTATGCTTGAAATTTATCAGTTGCCTATAGAGAGATCACACGATGTATAACCTGAGAGCCCTCGCTTTAGGCACAACAACACATTTATACAAGAGATCACACACTATTGTATTATGAAATCTTAACCTAGGAGTCCCGGTCGAACCACTAGTTCGACACAAGAAGCCCGCATGGGTTCCAAGCCGAACCAACCTCGACTCAAAACCCGTAATAAAACCAATAACACAATCATTCAAAGCCGCACCGGAATACTTTAAATAAATAGACCAACAATGATCTTAGAATCCTAAATGAAAATGCCACAAAAGAAGATACTACTCCAGCTTCTTAAATATATCGAAAATGGATATCATCTGAAATCAAAACACCAACAACCTCTCTCTCCACCATCACCCCAAGATCTATGACTGAAATACAGAGATACACAATGAAAAAAATGTCTAATGGGGTCATCGATAAGCACGGACTGGCTATCTATAGTCGTGTAGAATTGAGATTGTACTGAGAATTTGACATGGAAGTCTAACTAATCACTGCATCTTGTAATGTGACCCTATGGTCTGTATAGGCAACCGCCTAGCATCACCACCCGTAATTGTGTGGACAACCTCACCGTTCATAAAACCATGAAACTACCTGAAATGATCCGTGTGAGCAGCATTTGTACGCATACTCTACACGTCCTACTAGAACCTGAATATCGCTTCAGGGATTGCACAATCCAGGGGTGGTCGACCAACACATAATCATCGCAAGTACCCTAAATAGGCATATCTTGTCCTAACATGGAAGATGAATCACACGCCACAATTCTAAGGCAAAAAGCTTATGCTTGAAATTTATCGTTTGCCTATAGAGAGATCACACGATGTATAACCCGAGAGCCCTCGCTTTAGGCACAACAACACATTTATACAAGAGATCACACACTATTGTATTATGAAATCTTAACCTAGAGTCCCGGTCGAACCACTAGTTCGACACAAGAAGCCTCCTTGGGTTCCAAGCCGAACCAACCTCGACTCAAAACCCGTAATAAAACCAATAACACAATCATTCAAAGCCGCACCGGAATACTTTAAATAAATAGACCAACAATGATCTTAGAATCCTAAATGAAAATGCCACAAAAGAAGATACTACTCCAGTTCTTAAATATATCGAAAATGGATATCATCTGAAATCAAAACACCGACAACCTCTCTCTCCACCATCAGCTCCAGTACCTATGACTGAAATACAGAGATACACAATGAAAAAAATGTCTAATGGGGTCATCGATAAGCACGGACTGGCTATCTATAGTCGTGTAGAATTGAGATTGTACTGAGAATTTGACATGGAAGTCTAACTAATCACTGCATCTTGTAATGTGACCCTATGGTCTGTATAGGTAGCTGCCTAGCATCAGCCACCCGTAATTGTGTGGACAACCTCACCGTTCATAAAACCATGAAACTACCTGAAATGATCCGTGTGAGCAGCATTTGTACGCATACTCTACACGTCCTACTAGAACCTGAATATCGCTTCAGGGATTGCACAATCCCAGGGTGGTCGACCAACACATAATCATCGCAGGTACCCTAAATAGGCATATCTTGTCCTAACATGGAAGATGAATCACACGCCACAATTCTAAGGCAAAAAGCTTATGCTTGAAATTTATCAGTTGCCTATAGAGAGATCATACGATGTATAACCTGAGAGCCCTCGCTTTAGGCACAGCAACACATTTATACAAGAGATCACACACTATTGTATTATGAAATCTTAACCTAGAGTCCCGGTCGAACCACTAGTTCGACACAAGAAGCCCGCTTGGGTTCCAAGCCGAACCAACCTCGACTCAAAACCCGTAATAAAACCAATAACACAATCATTCAAAGCCGCACCGGAATACTTTAAATAAATAGACCAACAATGATCTTAGAATCCTAAATGAAAATGCCACAAAAGAAGATACTACTCCAGCTTCTTAAATATATCGAAAATGGATATCATCTCGAAATCAAAACACCAACAACCTCTCTCTCCACCATCACCTAAGATTTATGATCGAAATACAGAGATACACAATGAAAAAAATGTCTAATGGGGTCATCGATAAGCACGGACTGGCTATCTATAGTCGTGTAGAATTGAGATTGTACTGAGAATTTGACATGGAAGTCTAACTAATCACTGCATCTTGTAATGTGACCCTATGGTCTGTATAGGCAGCCGCCTAGCATCACCACCCGTAATTGTGTGGACAACCTCACCGTTCATAAAACCATGAAACTACCCGAAATGATCCGTGTGAGCGCATTTGTACGCATACTCTACACGTCCTACTAGAACCCGAATATCGCTTCAGGGATTGCACAATCCAGGGGTGGTCGACCAACACATAATCATCGCAAGTACCCTAAATAGGCATATCTTGTCCTAACATGGAAGATGAATCACACGCCACAATTCTAAGGCAAAAAGCTTATGCTTGAAATTTATCAGTTGCCTATAGAGAGATCACACGATGTATAACCTGAGAGCCCTCGCTTTAGGCACAACAACACATTTATACAGTAGATCACACACTATTGTATTATGAAATCTTAACCTAGAGTCCTGGTCGAACCACTAGTTCGACACAAGAAGCCTGCATGGGTTCCAAGCTGAACCAACCTCGACTCAAAACCCGTAATAAAACCAATAACACAATCATTCAAAGCCGCACCGGAATACTTTAAATAAATAGACCAACAATGATCTTAGAATCCTAAATGAAAATGCCACAAAAGAAGATACTACTCCAGTTCTTAAATATATCGAAAATGGATATCATCTGAAATCAAAACACCAACAACCTCTCTCTCCACCATCAGCTCCAGAGACCTATGACTGAAATACAGAGATACACAATGAAAAAAATGTCTAATGGGGTCATCGATAAGCACGGACTGGCTATCTATAGTCGTGTAGAATTGAGATTGTACTGAGAATTTGACATGGAAGTCTAACTAATCACTGCATCTTGTAATGTGACCCTATGGTCTGTATAGGCATCCGCCTAGCATCAGCCACCCGTAATTGTGTGGACAACCTCACCGTTCATAAAACCATGAAACTACCTGAAATGATCCGTGTGAGCAGCATTTGTACGCATACTCTACACGTCCTACTAGAACCTGAATATCGCTTCAGGGATTGCACAATCCAAGGGTGGTCGACCAACACATAATCATCGCAAGTACCCTAAATAGGCATATCTTGTCCTAACATGGAAGATGAATCACACGCCACAATTCTAAGGCAAAAAGCTTATGCTTGAAATTTATCAGTTGCCTATACAGAGATCACACGATGTATAACCTGAGAGCCCTCGCTTTAGGCACAAGCAACACATTTATACAAGAGATCACACACTATTGTATTATGAAATCTTAACCTAGAGTCCCGGTCGAACCACTAGTTCGACACAAGAAGCCTGCTTGGGTTCCAAGCCGAACCAACCTCGACTCAAAACCCGTAATAAAACCAATAACACAATCATTCAAAGCCGCACCGGAATACTTTAAATAAATAGACCAACAATGATCTTAGAATCCTAAATGAAAATGCCACAAAAGAAGATACTACTCCAGCTTCTTAAATATATCGAAAATGGATATCATCTCGAAATCAAAACACCGACAACCTCTCTCCACCATCAGCTCCAGACTTATGACTGAAATACAGAGATACACAATGAAAAAAATGTCTAATGGGGTCATCGATAAGCACGGACTGGCTATCTATAGTCGTGTAGAATTGAGATTGTACTGAGAATTTGACATGGAAGTCTAACTAATCACTGCATCTTGTAATGTGACCCTATGGTCTGTATAGGCAGCTGCCTAGCATCAGCCACCCGTAATTGTGTGGACAACCTCACCGTTCATAAAACCATGAAACTACCTGAAATGATCCGTGTGAGCAGCATTTGTACGCATACTCTACACGTCCTACTAGAACCCGAATATCGCTTGTGGATTGCACAATCCAGGGGTGGTCGACCAACACATAATCATCGCAAGTACCCTAAATAGGCATATCTTGTCCTAACATGGAAGATGAATCACACGCCACAATTCTAAGGCAAAAAGCTTATGCTTGAAATTTATCAGTTGCCTATAGAGAGATCACACGATGTATAACCTGAGAGCCCTCGCTTTAGGCACAACAACACATTTATACAAGAGATCACACACTATTGTATTATGAAATCTTAACCTAGGAGTCCCGGTCGAACCACTAGTTCGACACAAGAAGCCCGCATGGGTTCCAAGCCGAACCAACCTCGACTCAAAACCCGTAATAAAACCAATAACACAAGCATTCAAAGCTGCACCGGAATACTTTAAATAAATAGACCAACAATGATCTTAGAATCCTAAATGAAAATGCCACAAAAGAAGATACTACTCCAGTTCTTAAATATATCGAAAATGGATATCATCTGAAATCAAAACACCAACAACCTCTCTCTCCACCATCACCCAAGTACCTATGACTGAAATACAGAGATACACAATGAAAAAAATGTCTAATGGGGTCATCGATAAGCACGGACTGGCTATCTATAGTCGTGTAGAATTGAGATTGTACCGAGAATTTGACATGGAAGTCTAACTAATCACTGCATCTTGTAATGTGACCCTATGGTCTGTATAGGCAGCTGCCTAGCATCAGCCACCCGTAATTGTGTGGACAACCTCACCGTTCATAAAACCATGAAACTACCTGAAATGATCCGTGTGAGCAGCATTTGTACGCATACTCTACACGTCCTACTAGAACCTGAATATCGCTTCAGGGATTGCACAATCCAAGGGTGGTCGACCAACACATAATCATCGCAAGTACCCTAAATAGGCATATCTTGTCCTAACATGGAAGATGAATCACACGCCACAATTCTAAGGCAAAAAGCTTATGCTTGAAATTTATCAGTTGCCTATAGAGAGATCACACGATGTATAACCTGAGAGCCCTCGCTTTAGGCACAACAACACATTTATACAGTAGATCACACACTATTGTATTATGAAATCTTAACCTAGGAGTCCTGGTCGAACCACTAGTTCGACACAAGAAGCCTGCTTGGGTTCCAAGCTGAACCAACCTCGACTCAAAACCTGTAATAAAACCAATAACACAATCATTCAAAGCTGCACTGGAATACTTTAAATAAATAGACCAACAATGATCTTAGAATCCTAAATGAAAATGCCACAAAAGAAGATACTACTCCAGTTCTTAAATATATCGAAAATGGATATCATCTGAAATCAAAACACCAACAACCTCTCTCCACCATCACTCCAAAGATCTATGACTGAAATACAGAGATACACAATGGAAAAAAATGTCTAATGGGGTCATCGATAAGCACCGACTCGGCTATCTATACTCGTGTAGAATTGAGATTGTACCGAGAATTTGACATGGAAGTCTATCTAATCACCGCATCTAGTAATGTGACCCTATGGTCCGTATAGGCATTCTCCTAGCATCACCCACCCGTAATTGTGTGGACAACCTCGCCGTTCATAAAACCATGAAACTACTCGAAATGATCCGTGTGAGCAGCATTTGTACGCATACTCTACACGTCCTACTAGAACCTGAATATCGCTTCAGGGATTGCACAATCCAAGGGTGGTCGACCAACACATAATCATCGCAAGTACCCTAAATAGGCATATCTTGTCCTAACATGGAAGATGAATCACACGCCACAATTCTAAGGCAAAAAGCTTATGCTTGAAATTTATCAGTTGCCAATACAGAGATCACACGATGTATAACCCGAGAGCCCTCGCTTTAGGCACAACAACACATTAATACAAGAGATCACACACTATTGTATTATGAAATCTTAACCTAGAGTCCCGGTCGAACCACTAGTTCGACACAAGAAGCCTACTTGGGTTCCAAGCCGAACCAACCTCGACTCAAAACCCGTAATAAAACCAATAACACAATCATTCAAAGCCGCACCGGAATACTTTAAATAAATAGACCAACAATGATCTTAGAATCCTAAATGAAAATGCCACAAAAGAAGATACTACTCCGCTTCTTAAATATATCGAAAATGGATATCATCTGAAATCGAAACACCAACATCCTCTCTCTCCACCATCACCCAAGATCTATGACCGAAATACAGAGATACACAATGGAAAAAATGTCTAATGGGGTCATCGATAAGCACCGACCGGCTATCTATACTCGTGTAGAATTGAGATTGTACCGAGAATTTAACATGGAAGTCTATCTAATCACTTCATCTAGTAATGTGACCCTATGGTCCGTATAGGCATCTGCCCAGCATCACCACCCGTAATTGTGTGGACAACCTCGCCGTTCATAAAACCATGAAACTACCTGAAATGATCCGTGTGAGCAGCATTTGTACGCATACTCTACACGTCCTACTAGAACCTGAATATCGCTTCAGGGATTGCACAATCCAAGGGTGGTCGACCAACACATAATCATCGCAAGTACCCTAAATAGGCATATCTTGTCCTAACATGGAAGATGAATCACACGCCACAATTCTAAGGCAAAAAGCTTATGCTTGAAATTTATCATTGCCTATAGAGAGATCACACGATGTATAACCCGAGAGCCCTCGCTTTAGGCACAACAACACATTAATACAAGAGATCACACACTATTGTATTATGAAATCTTAACCTAGGAGTCCCGGTCGAACCACTAGTTCGACACAAGAAGCCCGCTTGGGTTCCAAGCCGAACCAACCTCGACTCAAAACCCGTAATAAAACCAATAACACAATCATTCAAAGCCGCACCGGAATACTTTAAATAAATAGACCAACAATGATCTTAGAATCCTTAATGAAAATGCCACAAAAGAAGATACTACTCCAGTTCTTAAATATATCGAAAATGGATATCATCTGAAATCGAAACACCAACATCCTCTCTCTCCACCATCAGCTCCAGTACCTATGACTGAAATACAGAGATACACAATGGAAAAAATGTCTAATGGGGTCATCGATAAGCACTGACTGGCTATCTATACTCGTGTAGAATTAAGATTGTACTGAGGATTTAACATGGAAGTCTATCTAATCACTTCATCAAGTAATGTGACCCTATGGTCTGTATAGGCAGCTGCCTAGCATCAGCCACCCGTAATTGTGTGGACAACCTCACCGTTCATAAAACCATGAAACTACCTGAAATGATCCGTGTGAGCAGCATTTGTATGCATACTCTACACGTCCTACTAGAACCTGAATATCGCTTCAGGGATTGCACAATCCAAGGGTGGTCGACCAACACATAATCATCGCAAGTACCCTAAATAGGCATATCTTGTCCTAACATGGAAGATGAATCACACGCCACAATTCTAAGGCAAAAAGCTTATGCTTGAAATTTATCAGTTGCCTATAGAGAGATCACACGATGTATAACCTGAGAGCCCTCGCTTTAGGCACAACAACACATTTATACAAGAGATCACACACTATTGTATTATGAAATCTTAACCTAGAGTCCCGGTCGAACCACTAGTTCGACACAAGAAGCCTCGCTTGGGTTCCAAGCCGAACCAACCTCGACTCAAAACCCGTAATAAAACCAATAACACAATCATTCAAAGCCGCACCGGAATACTTTAAATAAATAGACCAACAATGATCTTAGAATCCTAAATGAAAATGCCACAAAAGAAGATACTACTCCAGCTTCTTAAATATATCGAAAATGGATATCATCCGAAATCAAAACACCAACAACCTCTCTCTCCACCATCACCTCCAGATTTATGATCGAAATACAGAGATACACAATGAAAAAAATGTCTAATGGGGTCATCGATAAGCACCGACCGGCTATCTATACTCGTGTAGAATTGAGATTGTATCGAGAATTTGACATGGACGTCTAACTAATCACTGCATCTTGTAATGTGACCCTATGGTCTGTATAGGCAGCTGCCTAGCATCAGCCACCCGTAATTGTGTGGACAACCTCACCGTTCATAAAACCATGAAACTACCTGAAATGATCCGTGTGAGCAGCATTTGTACGCATACTCTACACGTCCTACTAGAACCTGAATATCGCTTCAGGGATTGCACAATCCAGGGGTGGTCGACCAACACATAATCATCGCAAGTACTCTAAATAGGCATATCTTGTCCTAACATGGAAGATGAATCACACGCCACAATTCTAAGGCAAAAAGCTTATGCTTGAAATTTATCAGTTGCCTATAGAGAGATCACACGATGTATAACCTGAGAGCCCTCGCTTTAGGCACAACAACACATTAATACAGTAGATCACACACTATTGTATTATGAAATCTTAACCTAGGAGTCCTGGTCGAACCACTAGTTCGACACAAGAAGCCTGCTTGGGTTCCAAGCTGAACCAACCTCGACTCAAAACCTGTAATAAAACCAATAACACAATCATTCAAAGCCGCACCGGAATACTTTAAATAAATAGACCAACAATGATCTTAGAATCCTAAATGAAAATGCCACAAAAGAAGATACTACTCCAGTTCTTAAATATATCGAAAATGGATATCATCTGAAATCGAAACACCAACAACCTCTCTCTCCACCATCAGCTCCAAAAGATCTATGACCGAAATACAGAGATACACAATGGAAAAAATGTCTAATGGGGTCATCGATAAGCACCGACCGGCTATCTATACTCGTGTAGAATTGAGATTGTACCGAGAATTTAACATGGAAGTCTATCTAATCACTTCATCTAGTAATGTGACCCTATGGTCCGTATAGGCATCCGCCTAGCATCAGCCACCCGTAATTGTGTGGACAACCTCGCCATTCATAAAACCATGCAACTACCTGAAATGATCCGTGTGAGCAGCATTTGTACGCATACTCTACACGTCCTACTAGAACCTGAATATCGCTTCAGGGATTGCACAATCCAGGGGTGGTCGACCAACACATAATCATCGCAAGTACCCTAAATAGGCATATCTTGTCCTAACATGGAAGATGAATCACACGCCACAGTTCTAAGGCCAAGAGCTTATGCTTGAAATTTATCATTTGCCTGTACAGAGATCACACGATGTATAACCTGAGAGCCCTCGCTCTAGGCACAACAACACATTTATACAATAGATCACACACTACTGTATTATGAAATCTTAACCTAGAGTCCCGGTCGAACCACTAGTTCGACACAAGAAGCCTACTTGGGTTCCAAGCCGAACCAACCTCGACTCAAAACCCGTAATAAAACCAATAACACAATCATTCAAAGCCGCACCGGAATACTTTAAATAAATAGACCAACAATGATCTTAGAATCCTAAATGAAAATACCACAAAAGAAGATACTACTCCAATTCTTAAATATATCGAAAATGGTTATCATTTGAAATCGAAACACCAACAACCTCTCTCTCCACCATCAGTTCCAGTACCTATGACTGAAATACAGAGATACACAATGGAAAAAAATGTCTAATGGGGTCATCGATAAGCACCGACCGGCTATCTATACTCGTGTAGAATTAAGATTGTACTGAGAATTTAACATGGAAGTCTATCTAATCACTGCATCTAGTAATGTGACCCTATGGTTTGTATAGGCATCTGCCTAGCATCAGCCACCCGTAATTGTGTGGACAACCTCGCCGTTCATAAAACCATGAAACTACCTGAAATGATCCGTGTGAGCAGCATTTGTACGCATACTCTACACGTCCTACTAGAACCTGAATATCGCTTGAGGGATTGCACAATCCAGGGTGGTCGACCAACACATAATCATCGCAAGTACCCTAAATAGGCATATCTTGTCCTAACATGGAAGATGAATCACACGCCACAATTCTAAGGCAAAAAGCTTATGCTTGAAATTTATCAGTTGCCTATACAGAGATCACACGATGTATAACCTGAGAGCCCTCGCTTTAGGCACAACAACACATTTATATAGTAGATCACACACTATTGTATTATGAAATCTTAACCTAGGAGTCCTGGTCAAACTACTAGTTCGACACAAGAAGCCTCCTTGGGTTCCAAGCTGAACCAACCTCGACTCAAAACCTGTAATAAAACCAATAACACAATAATTCAAAGCTGCACTGGAATACTTTAAATAAATAGACCAACAATTATCTTAGAATCCTAAATGAAAATGCCACAAAAGAAGATACTACTCCAGCTCTTAAATATATCGAAAATGGATATCATCTGATATCGAAACGCCGACTAACTCTCTCTCCACCATCAGCTCCAGTACCTATGACTGAAATACAGAGATACACAATGAAAAAAATGTCTAATGGGGTCATCGATAAGCACGGACTTGCTATCTATAGTCGTGTAGAATTGAGATTGTACTGAGAATTTGACATGGAAGTCTAACTAATCACCGCATCTTGTAATGTGACCCTATGGTCTGTATAGGCAGCTGCCTAGCATCAGCCACCCGTAATTGTGTGGACAACCTCACCGTTCATAAAACCATGAAACTACCCGAAATGATCCGTGTGAGCAAGCATTTGTACGCATACTCTACACGTCCTACTAGAACCCGAATATCGCTTTAGGGATTGCACAATCCAGGGTGGTCGACCAACACATAATCATCGCAAGTACCCTAAATAGGCATATCTTGTCCTAACATGGAAGATGAATCACACGCCACAATTCTAAGGCAAAAAGCTTATGCTTGAAATTTATCGCTTGCCTATACAGAGATCACACGATGTATAACCCGAGAGCCCTCGCTTTAGGCACAACAACACATTTATACAAGAGATCACACACTATTGTATTATGAAACCTTAACCTAGAGTCCCGGTCGAACCACTAGTTCGACACAAGAAGCCTACTTGGGTTCCAAGCTGAACCAACCTCGACTCAAAACCTGTAATAAAACCAATAACACAATAATTCAAAGCTGCACTGGAATACTTTATATAAATAGACCAACTATGATCTTAGAATCCTAAATGAAAATCCCACAAAAGAAGATACTACTCTAGTTCTTAAATATATCGAAAATGGATATCATCTGAAATCAAAAGACCAACAACCTCTCTCTCCACCATCAGCTCCAGTACCTATGACTGAAATACAGAGATACACAATGGAAAAAATGTCTAATGGGGTCATCGATAAGCACGGACTTGCTATCTATAGTCGTGTAGAATTGAGATTGTACCGAGAATTTGACATGGAAGTCTAACTAATCACCGCATCTAGTAATGTGACCCTATGGTCCGTATAGGCAATGCCGCCTAGCATCACCACCCGTAATTGTGTGGACAACCTCACCGTTCATAAAACCATGAAACTACCCGAAATGATCCGTGTGAGCAAGATTTGTACGCATACTCTACACGTCCTACTAGAACCCGAATATCGCTTGAGGGATTGTACAATCCAGGTGGTCGACCAACACATAATCATCGCAAGTACCCTAAATAGGCATATCTTGTCCTAACATGGAAGATGAATCACACGCCACAATTCTAAGGCAAAAAGCTTATGCTTGAAATTTATCAGTTGCCTATAGAGAGATCACACGATGTATAACCTGAGAGCCCTCGCTTTAGGCACAACAACACATTTATACAAGTAGATCACACACTATTGTATTATGAAATCTTAACCTAGAGTCCCGGTCGAACCACTAGTTCGACACAAGAAGCCTACTTGGGTTCCAAGCCGAACCAACCTCGACTCAAAACCCGTAATAAAACCAATAACACAATCATTCAAAGCCGCACCGGAATACTTTAAATAAATAGACCAACAATGATCTTAGAATCCTAATTGAAAATGCCACAAAAGAAGATACTACTCCAAGCTTCTTAAATATATCGAAAATGGATATCATCTCGAAATCAAAACACCAACAACCTCTCTCTCCACCATCAGCTCCAAGATTTATGACTAAATACGGATACACAATGGAAAAAATGTCTAATGGGGTCATCGATAAGCACCGACCGGCTATCTATACTCGTGTAGAATTGAGATTGTACTGAGAATTTGACATGGAAGTCTAACTAATCACTGCATCTTTTAATGTGACCCTATGGTCTGTATAGGCATCTGCCTAGCATCAGCCACCCGTAATTGTGTGGACAACCTCGCCATTCATAAAACCATGCAACTACCTGAAATGATCCGTGTGAGCAACATTTGTACGCATACTCTACACGTCCTACTAGAACCTGAATATCGCTTCAGGGATTGCGCAATCCAGGGTGGTCGACCAACACATAATCATCGCAAGTACCCTAAATAGGCATATCTTGTCCTAACATGGAAGATGAATCACACGCCACAATTCTAAGGCCAAGAGCTTATGCTTGAAATTTATCAGTTGCCTATAGAGAGATCACACGATGTATAACCTGAGAGCCCTCGCTTTAGGCACAACAACACATTTATACAGTAGATCACACACTATTGTATTATGAAATCTTAACCTAGGAGTCCTGGTCGAACCACTAGTTCGACACAAGAAGCCTACTTGGGTTCCAAGCCGAACCAACCTCGACTCAAAACCTGTAATAAAACCAATAACACAATCATTCAAAGCTGCACTGGAATACTTTAAATAAATAGACCAACAATGATCTTAGAATCCTAAATGAAAATGCCACAAAAGAAGATACTACTCCAGTTCTTAAATATATCGAAAATGGATATCATCTGATATCGAAACGCCGACTAACTCTCTCTCCACCATCAGCTCCAGTACCTATGATCGAAATACATAGAGACACAATGAAAAAAATGTCTAATGGGGTCATCGATAAGCACGGACTGGCTATCTATAGTCGTGTAGAATTGAGATTGTACTGAGAATTTGACATGGAAGTCTAACTAATCACTGCATCTTGTAATGTGACCCTATGGTCTGTATAGGCAGCTGCCTAGCATCAGCCACCCGTAATTGTGTGGACAACCTCACCGTTCATAAAACCATGAAACTACATGAAATGATCCGTGTAAGCAGCATTTGTACGCATACTCTACACGTCCTACTAGAACCCGAATATCGCTTCGTGGATTGCACAATCCAGGGTGGTCGACCAACACATAATCATCGCAAGTACCCTAAATAGGCATATCTTGTCCTAACATGGAAGATGAATCACACGCCACAATTCTAAGGCAAAAAGCTTATGCTTGAAATTTATCGCTTGCCTATAGAGAGATCACACGATGTATAACCTGAGAGCCCTCGCTTTAGGCACAACAACACATTTATACAGTAGATCACACACTATTGTATTATGAAATCTTAACCTAGAGTCCTGGTCGAACCACTAGTTCGACACAAGAAGCCTGCTTGGGTTCCAAGCTGAACCAACCTCGACTCAAAACCTGTAATAAAACCAATAACACAATAATTCAAAGCTGCACTGGAATACTTTATATAAATAGACCAACAATGATCTTAGAATCCTAAATGAAAATGCCACAAAAGAAGATACTACTCCAGTTCTTAAATATATCGAAAATGGATATCATCTGAAATCAAAAGACCAACAATCTCTCTCTCCACCATCAGCTCCAGTACCTATGTCTGAAATACAGAGATACACAATGAAAAAAATGTCTAATGGGGTCATCGATAAGCACGACTAGCTATCTATAGTCGTGTAGAATTGAGATTGTACTGAGAATTTGACATGGAAGTCTAACTAATCACTGCATCTAGTAATGTGACCCTATGGTCTGTATAGGCATCTGCCTAGCATCAGCCACCCGTAATTGTGTGGACAACCTCGCCATTCATAAAACCATGCAACTACCTGAAATGATCCGTGTGAGCAGCATTTGTACGCATACTCTACACGTCCTACTAGAACCTGAATATCGCTTCAGGGATTGCACAATCCAGGGGTGGTCGACCAACACATAATCATCGTAAGTACCCTAAATAGGCATATCTTGTCCTAACATGGAAGATGAATCACACGCCACAATTCTAAGGCAAAGAGCTTATGCTTGAAATTTATCATTGCCTATATAGAGATCACACGATGTATAACCCGAGAGCCCTCGCTTTAGGCACAACAACACATTTATATAAGAGATCACACACTATTGTATTATGAAATCTTAACCTAGGAGTCCTGGTCAAACTACTAGTTCGACACAAGAAGCCTCCTTGGGTTCCAAGCTGAACCAACCTCGACTCAAAACCTGTAATAAAACCAATAACACAATCATTCAAAGCTGCACTGGAATACTTTAAATAAATAGCCAACAATGATCTTAGAATCCAAATTGAAAATACCACAAAAGAAGATACTACTCCAATTCTTAAATATATCGAAAATGGTTATCATTTGAAATCGAAACACCAACAACCTCTCTCTCCACCATCAGTTCCAGTACCTATGACTGAAATACAGAGATACACAATGGAAAAAATGTCTAATGGGGTCGTCGATAAGCACTGACTGGCTATCTATACTCGTGTAGAATTGAGAATGTACTGAGAATTTAACATGGAAGTCTATCGAATCACTGCATCTAGTAATGTGACCCTATGGTCCGTATAGGCATCTCTAGCATCAGCCACCCGTAATTGTGTGGACAACCTCGCCATTCAAAAAACCATGCAACTACCTGAAATGATCCGTGTGACCAGCATTTGTACGCATACTCTACACGTCCTACTAGAACCTGAATATTGCTTTAGGGATTGCGCAATCCAGGGGTGGTCGACCAACACATAATCAACGCAAGTACTCTAAATAGGCATATCTTGTGCTAACATGGAAGATGAATCACACGCCACAGTTCTAAGGCCAAGAGCTTACGCTTGAAATTTATCATTTGCCTGTACAGAGATCAAACGATGTATAACCTGAGAGCCCTCACTTTAGGCACAGCAACACATTTATACAGTAGATCACACACTATTGTATTATGAAACCTTAACCGAGGAGTCCTGCTCGAACCACTAGTTCGACACAAGAAGCCTACTTGGGTTCCAAGCTGAACCAACCTCGACTCAAAACCTGTAATGAAACCAATAACCCAATCATTCAAAGCTACACTGGAATACTTGAAATAAATAGACCAACAATGATCTTAGAATCCAAATTGAAAATGCCATAAAAGAAGATACTACTCCAGTTCTTAAATATATCGAAAATGGATATCATCTGAAATCGAAACACCAACAACCTCTCTCTCCACCATCACCCAAATACCTATGGACCGAAATACGCAGATACACAATGGAAATAATGTCTAATGGGGTCGTCGATAAGCACTGACTGGCTATCTATACTCGTGTAGAATTGAGAATGTACTGAGAATTTCACATGGAAGTCTATCTAATCACTGCATCTAGTAATGTGACCCTATGGTCTGTATAGGCATCTGCCTAGCATCAGCCACCCGTAATTGTGTGGACAACCTCGCCATTCATAAAACCATGCAACTACCTGAAATGATCCGTGTGAGCAGCATTTGTACGCATACTCTACACGTCCTACTAGAACCTGAATATTGCTTCAGGGATTGCGCAATCTAGGGATGGTCGACCAACACATAATCAACGCAAGTACTCTAAATGGCATATCTTGTGCTAACATGGAAGATGAATCACACGCCACAGCTTCTAAGGCCAAGAGCTTACGCTTGAAATTTATCATTGTCCGTACAGAGATCACACGATGTATAACCCCGAGAGCCCTCGCTTTAGGCACAGCAACACATTTATACAAGAGATCACACACTATTGTATTATGAAACCTTAACCGAGGAGTCCTTGTCGAACCACTAGTTCGACACAAGAAGCCTACTTGGGTACCAAGCTAAACCAACCTCGACTGAAAACCTGTAATAAAACCAATAACACAATTATTCAAAGCTCCACTGGAATACTTTAAATAAATCGACCAACAATGATCTTAGAATCCTAAATGAAAATACCACAAAAGAAGATACAACTCCAGTTCTTAAATATATCAAAATCGATATCATCTGATATCGAAACGCCGACAAACTCTCTCTCCACCATCAGCTCCAGTACCTATGACTGAAATGCAGAGATACACAATGGAAAAATTTTCTAATGGGGTCATCGATAAGCACTGACGAGCTATCTATACTCATGTAGAATTGAGATTGTACTGAGAATTTGACATGGAAGTCTATCTAATCACTGCATCTAGTAATGTGACCCTATGGTCTGTATAGGCATCTACCTAGCATCAACCACCCGTAATTGTGTGGACAACCTCGCCATTCATAAAACCATGAAACTACCTGAAATGAAACGTGTGAGAAGCATTTGTACGCATACTCTACACGTCCTATTAGAACCTGAATATCACTTGAGGGATTGTGCAATCCAGGGGTGCTCGACCAACATATAATCATCGCAAGTACCCTAAATAGGAATATCTTGTCCTAACATGGAAGATGAATCACACGCCACAATTCTAAGGCCAAGAGCTTATGCTTGGAATTTATCAGTTGTCTGTACAGAGATCACACGATGTATAACCTGAGAGCCCTCGCTTTAGGCACAACAACACATTTATACAAGTAGATCACACACTATTGTATTATGAAACCTTAACCTAGAGTCCTAGTCGAACCACTAGTTCGACACAAGAAGCCTACTTGGGTTCCAAGCCGAACCAACCTCGACTCAAAACCTCGTAATAAAACCAATAACACAATCATTCAAAGCCGCACCGGAATACTTTAAATAAATAGACCAACAATGATCTTAGAATCCCAAATTGAAAATGCCACAAAAGAAGATACTACTCCAGCTTCTAAATATATCGAAAATGGATATCATCTGAAATCGAAACACCAACAACCTCTCCTCCACCATCACCTCCAGTATCTATGATCGAAATACAGAGATACACAATGGAAAAAATGTCTAATGGGGTCATCGATAAGCACTGACTGGCTATCTATACCCGTGTAGAATTGAGATTATACTGAGAATTTGACATGGAAGTCTATCTAATCACTACATCTAGTAATGTGACCTTATGGTGTGAATAGGCATCTGCCTAGCATCAGCCACCCGTAATTGTGTGGACAACCCCGCCATTCATAAAACCATGAAACTACCTGAAATGATCCGTGTGAGCAGCATTTGTACGCATACTCTACACGTCCTACTAGAACCTGAATATCACTTGAGGGATTGTACAATCCAGGGGTGGTCGACCAACACATAATCATCGCAAGTACCCTAAATAGGAATATATTGTCCTAACATGGAAGATGAATCACACGCCACAATTTTAAGGCCAAGAGCTTGTGCTTGAAATTTATCATTTGACTGTACAAAGATCACACGATGTATAACCTGAGAGCCCTCGCTTTAGGCACAACAACACATTTATACAAGAGATCACACACTATTGTATTATGAACCCTTAACCGAGGAGTCCCGGGTCGAACCACTAGTTCGACACAAGAAGTCACTTGGGTTCCAAGCCGAACCAACCTCGACTCAAAACCCGTAATAAAACCAATAACACAATCATTCAAAGCCGGACCGGAATACTTTAAATAAATAGACCAACAATGATCTTAGAATCCCAAATGAAAATGCCACAAAAGAATGATACTACTCCAAATTCTTAAATATATCCAAAATGGATATCATCTCGAAATCGAAAACACCAACAACCTCTCTCCACCATCGCTCCAGACTTGCAAGGATCGAAATACAAACAGATACACAATGGAAAAACAGGTCCAATGGAGTCATCGATAAGCACGGACCGCTTCTATAGTACTGTAGAATTAGATTGGACCAGAATTTAATGGAAGTCTAATAATCACTCATCTAGTAATGTGACCCTATGGTCGATAGGACTCCTAGGATCACCACCCGTAATTGTATGGACAACCTCACCGTTCGTGAAACCGTGAAACTACTCGAAATGATCCGTGTGAGTAGCATTTGTACGCATACTCTACATGTCCTAATAGAATCAATATCACTTGAGGGATTGTGCAATCCGTGGGTGGTCGACGAACATAATCATCGCAAGTACCCTAAATAGGCATATCTTGTCCTAACATGGAAGATGAATCACACGCCACATTTCTAAGGCCAAGAGCTTATGCTTAAAATTTATCAGCTTAACTGTACGCAGATCACACGCAGTAACCCGAGAGCCCTCGCTTTAGGCTCAAAGAACACATTTATACAAGAGATCACACACTATTGTATTATGAAACCATAACCTAGGAGTCCCGGTCGAACCACTAGTTCGACACAAGAAGTATACTTGGGTTCCAAGCCGAACCAACCTCGACTCAAAACCTGTAATAAAACCAATAACACAATCATTCAAAGCCGCACCGGAATACTTTAAATAAATAGACCAACAATGATCTTAGAATCCTAAATGAAAATAACACAAAAGAAGATACAACTCAGCTCTTAAATATATCGAAAATGGATATCATCCGAAATCGAAACACTCAACAAACTCTCTCTCCACCATCAGCCTTACCTATGACTGAAATACCATAGATACACAATGGAAAAATTGCTAATGGGGTCATCGATAAGGATTTACCGGCTATCTATACTGTAGAATTGAGATTGTACTTCGAGAATTTGACATGGAAGTCTATCTAATCACTGATCTAGCACGTGACCCTATGGTCCGTAGGCATTCACACATAATTGTATGCACAACCTCGCTGTTCATAAAACAATGAAACCACTTGAAATGATCCGTCTGAGTAAGCATTTGTACGCATACTCTACATGTCCTACTAGAACCCGAATATCACTTGAGGGATTGTGCAATCCAGGTGGTCGACCAACACATAATCATCGAAAGTACCCTAAATAGGAATATCTTGTCCTAACATGGAAGATTAATCACACGCCACAATTCTAAGGCCAAGAGCTTATGCTTGAAATTTATCAGCTTGTCCAGACAGAGATCACACGATGTATAACCCGAGAGCCCTCGCTCAAGCAGTTTCCGCAATACATTTATAAGCGCAGAAGATCACACACTATTGTATTATGAAACCTCACCCTAGAGTCCCGGTCGATCCACTAGTTCGACACAAGAAGCCTACTTGGGTTCCAAGCCGAACCAACCTCGACTCAAAACCTATAATAAAACCAATAACACAATCATTCAAAGGTGCATCGGAATACTTTAAATAAATAGACCAACAATGATCTTAGAAAACTAAATGAAAAT
>JAUJYP020000349.1:0-13753 GCA_030674075.2 Linum usitatissimum | reverse complement strand
CTGCCGACCGAGCCGACGCCGGTTCAGATAAACTGCACCTCCACTGCCCGATTCGCGGGCTGGAGGCCTTCAACAATGGGATTCCTGGCTGGTAAGCGCGCCTTGATCGTGGGCGTGGCGACTGAACGTTCTATCGCGTGGGGCATCGCCCAGGCAATGCACCGCGAAGGCGCCGAGCTCGCTTTCTCCTACGTAAACGACAAGATGAAGGAGCGCGTCGAGCCCCTCGCCCATTCCATCGGCTCAAAACTGACGATGCCGCTCGATGTGACCGTCGACGGCGAGGTCGACGCTACCTTCGCTTTGCTGAAGCGTGAATGGGGGCAGCTCGACATCGTCATTCATGCCATTGCATTTGCCCCGCGGGAAGCCATTGCTGGCAGCTTCACCGCAAACACCAGCCGGGAGGCATTTCGGATCGCCCATGACGTTTCCAGCTACAGCCTGACCGCCCTCGCCCGCGGCGCTCGCCCGCTGATGGCTGGTCGCAACGGCGCTCTGTTGACGCTTTCCTATCTGGGCGCCGTGCGCTCGATCCCCAGCTACAACGTCATGGGTCTCGCGAAAGCCAGTCTGGAAGCCAACGTGCGCTTCCTGGCCGCGGACCTCGGCCCGGAGGGCATCCGGGTGAACGGCATCTCCCGCGGGCCCGATCAAGACGCTTGCCGCGGCGGGCATTGCTGGTTTCCGCAAGATGTTGAACCAGGTGGCCGAGATCGCGCCGCTACGGCGCAATGTGACCCCCGAGAATGTCGGTAACGCAGCGGCGTTCCTGTGTTCCGATCTCGCGGCTGGTATTACTGGGGAGATCCTCTATGTTGACGGGGGCTTCAACACCGTCGGAATGAGCTTTCCACAGGAAGCCGAAGGCTGATTGACAGCAGGTACATCGCTCAGCTGCAAATCGGACGCAACGATCACCGGCCTTATCAGGTGCCTGCAGTTGCCAGATCGGCCTAGGTAGGCGTCTTCGATTCCACCACGGGCGCGAGTCTGGGGTGCGGCAGCGTCGTGGGCACGACCATCCGACTGCCCACCATTGCCGCGACGACGTCCGTCATCGTCACCGCGGACCTACTTCGCCGCCCAGGACCTACTGCGACAGCGCGATGACGCTCGCGCCAGAAGCGAACACGACCGAAGAACCTGCGATCGCACCGATCTTGTTGGTAGAAATGGGTGTCAGCCAGCTCACAGCACCAGTGGTTGGCGAAAGGATCTCGTTGAGCTGAGCCGAGTAGATCGCATCCGCGCCCACGGGCAACAAATCGGGAATCTCTTGCAACGGGGTATCGGCCATTTTGATGCCGGCCGACGAATAGATGTGCGCGCCGCCAAACGTTGTTAAACCGAAGCCCTGGTCCACAAAAGTGCTGACCACGAGTCGCTGAGAGTCGATCCAACCGACAGCATAGCCGTCGAACGCCGAGGCCACAGTACCATTGTTGACGAGGGTAACGGAATTCCCCCGGGAATCGGGTCCGCCGCCATTGATCGCAATCGGATTACCGCTGACGGGCGCCAAGCGAATCGCTCCATCTCCGGACATATCGGTCCAGATAGCGGGACTCCCATCGACACCGGTCACCTGATGATTGAATCCGTTGGAAGCCACCTGGCCCAGTAAGGTGCCATCAATCGACAGCGTGATGTCGGTAGGAACTGGCGAGTTCGGATATGTCCAAGTTTTCGTTATGGTCTTTGAGGGCAGACTGAAGATGACAACATCGGCGCTGCCGAGAGCGGCCAGAACCGTACCGTCAGCTGACAGTTGCAGCTTCACGGACAATTTCTGGACAGTGTCCTCGAGCACATGCGTCGAGCTGTCATAGAACATGACGCGACCCGAGCCAGTAGCCACCGCAAAGCGGCTCGCGCTGCCCGCAATACTCAGGGCTTTGCCGTAATCGAACATCCGGACAGTAGCGGGCGAACCCGTGCCGTTCAGGACAACACCGTTGGTGTTACCGACAAACCAATGGGCCGCATCCGTCGCCGCATAGCCGGCCAATTGTCCAGCGACGGGCAGCGTCTGAGGCATCTTCGCAGGCGTCGCCAAAGAGAAATCGACGACACTGAGCTGACCGTCCTGCAAAAGGCCCAAGGTGGTTCCGGATAGGATGACGGTGGGATTGGACACGGTAATCGACGCCTTCGGAGTTGCGCTCGCACCCACCTGATAGATGTCGATCCGCGAGCCCGCGTTGTTGTAAAACCAGTTGCCCGTTCCGCCGAACGCAGAGCCGGTCGCCTGGGTGATGTCCTCCTGGACCGCGGTCCTCGAATAAATGAGAGTCGAGTCCGCCGCCTGTGTTATGAAGCGCTCGCCATCGGCGAACCATGCTTGAAAAGCCCGTTGTAGTTACTGCTGACGCTCGAAGTACCGCCCGGGAGAGAAATCGCCTCAATCGCCTCAGCGCCGGCGGGTCCCTGTGCAATGCGGATTTCGCCTGGTGCCGCAAACACCACACCGGAAACGTACGACGTAGTACTCGAAAATAGAACCTGGCCGCTCGATGACCAGGCTTTCAAGCCCGCAGATCCTCCAGCCACAAGATAACTGCCGTCGGTAGCCAACCGCCACCACGAGTAGCCGGAGGGACCGTGGGTGGCCGCTATGGTACTCAGGATGTGTCCATCAGTTGTTGACCGTATCTCAAAACCGGTGTTGGTTTGCAGAACGAACACGCCGGCGACCAGATCGATCGAGCCCGGGTTGCCGCCCACACATTGGTTCGCCGCATCCGCACAGGTGCTATCGGCACTCGCGATGGCCGTTCCGGCAGTGGAGTCCCACAGCACCCAGTGACCGTTGGCATCGAGACTCAAAGCTCGGCTGCCAACGTAGCGAATAGCCACAACGCCGGCACCGTGGCCGAGGTCGAGCACCACACCCGACTCGACCGACAGCGACAGTGCAATCGTCGTATCACCTGCAGAGTTGGTCGCCTTCACCGTATACGTTTTTGCAGCGGAGGCAGCCGTCGGCGTCCCACTGATCGTTCCATCGCTTTCGCTGAATGTCAGACCGGCCGGAAGCGCCGGAGAAATGGACCAGGAGACAACCGCGCCGCCTGTTGAATCGGGCGCCAGTGTTGTGACAGGCAGGTTCTGGGCCAGAGCAATGCGACCCGACGAGTAACTGACGACCGGAGCAACATCATTCACCGTTATTACGAGCGCCGCGGTAGTGTTGCCACCGGAATTGGTCGCTGTGACGGTGTACGTGGCTTGCGCTGTAACGGCCGTGGGCGTTCCGCTTATGGCTCCCGAGGTCGTATCCAGAGTCAGCCCGGCGGGTAGCGCGGGCGACACCGAATAACTCGTGACTGCACCCGTGACGGTGGGTTGGAGCGCTGTAATGGCTTTATTGACTGTCAGTGTCTGCGGAGTCGTGTATTTCAACTCGCTGGGAGCGGTAACCGCAGGTGGACTGGTCGTTCCTCCAGAGCCACCACCGCCGCCACAGGAAACAATTGCCAGGGTGCTGATCAGGACCAGGAACGCAGTTCGTGCCAACTTCATGTCGGATGTCCATCCCATTCGTGGCTTGCGCCATCTTGTGCCCTACTCTAACACACTCTTTTCACCCTCCAAGCGGGCCACAATCACAGTGCAGGCCGCATCCGCAAACACATTGATCGCCGTCCGCGCCATATCCAGCAGGCGGTCCAACACAAGCAACGCGCCGATGCCCTCTGGAGGCAATCCCACCGCCGACAGTATTACGGCGATGGCCACCAGCGATGCCGCGGGAATGCCGGCGACACCCATCGAAGTCAGGAGAGCCAGGACGACCACAGTAAACTGCTGAGCAAATGTCAAATCGAGCCCATACGCCTGCGCAATAAACATGGCCCCCGCACATTCATACAGCGCGCTGCCGGCATGATTGATGGACGTTCCCAACGGCATCACAAAACTTGCGATACGTTCGGATACATTTGCGCGCTTCTCCAGCGACTCGAGGCTGAGCGGCAATGCGGCAGCCGAGGACGCGGTGGAGAACGCCGTCAGTAATGCGGGGCTCATGGCGGAGAACAGGCGATACGGATTGCGGATGCCCGCTGCGCGAAGCATGAGCGGAATTGCTATCAGTGCGTAGATGAGAATTCCGGCGACCACGCAGGCGCCGAACGTCAGTATCGGACCGGCCGCGTGAATACCCGACTTGGCGACCACTTTGGCCGTCAAACCGAAAATACCGAACGGCGCGAGACTCATGATGAATATGGTCATGCGCATCATGATGCGGAAAATGCCCTGTGCCAGATCCAACACATTCTGGCGGTACGGCAGCTCGATGCGCGCCAGAAAGAATCCGAACAGCACACTGAAGAACATCACACCCAGCAGGTTGTTGGCACCGGCGGCCTGGATGATGTTGGTTGGAATGATGCCGAGCAGAGTGTCCGTGACCGTGACGGATGCCTTCTGCTGCACGCTCGAATTGACGATGTCAGATGACGCCTCGAGCGCAAGGAGCGAACGAGCAGGAGCACCGTCCACAATGCCCGGCTTGACGAGATCGACGAGCGCGAGCGCGATCAACACTGACAGCAGTGTCGTGAAGACGTAGAACGCGAGCGTCTTGATGCCCAGCCGGCCGAGGTCCCGGCCCGAGCCGACACTCGCCACGCCCGTGATAATGGATGCCGAGATGAGCGGCACCACCACCATCTTCAACAGGTTGATGAAGGCGGTGCCGAGGAAATCGAAAAAGCCGAGGATCTTCGCATCGGGGCCGACAAACCAGCCGACCAGCGCCCCGATCGCCATGGCCACCAGGATCGGGGTGGCGGATACAGGTCGAGGCTGGTGCGCGGCCATGAGCTCGTGAGCCGCCCGGAAGCCTACTCGAAGGCTTTCGGGTTCTTGCGAACCTCGGCCTTCTCGCGCACCTGCTCAACGTACGCGCTCGCATCACCCTGGCCGTGGCGCGCGGAATCCTGGCGCGCGGTCATTGCCTGTTGCTTGATCTGATCCGCCTCCTTGCTCTTGTCGGCGGCCGGCTCTTCCGTGCGAACCTGGGTGACCGCCAGCACCGCGGCCCCGCCCGTCTGCAAGGACATGGCCTCGTAGACCGGCTTGGCGGCCGGCTTGGGCGCCCGGAATACAAATTCGCGCAGCTCGGCGGGCACCGTCGAGTCGGCGCGACCAATGTATTTGGCCGGCTCGGAGCTCACACCGAGTTGTTTGCTGACCTCGTCGAACGACGTGCCGGCGGCAAGTTTGGCCTTGGCGTCCTGAGCCGCCTTCAATGCAGCTTCGGAACCCCGCTCCTTCTTGATCGCGGCCACGATGCCGTCCTTCACTTCTGCAACTGGCTTGGGCTGCGGTGCCTTGTGGTCGGTCGCTGTGACGAGCACGAGCCGGTCCTCTCCCACCATTACCGGGCCACCAATGTGGCCAGGTTGCAGTGGCGAGTCGCCAAACACAATGTCCTGAACCGGCTGCGCCGCTCCCAGCGGGGCACCGCCCGCGCCGCGCTGGAAAGGTGACACCTCTCCCGTGGCGAGATTGAATTCCTTGGCCACCGCGTTGAGATCGGCACCGGCCGTCTCCAGGCGCTGTTGGATCTTCTCCTGGATCTCACCGAATTTGTCGGCCGCCGCGTTTTTCTTCAACTCGGCTTCCAACTCCGGACGGACGGCCTCGAGGGGCTTGGTCTTGCCGGCCTGGATCTCATCCAGGCGGATGATGTGATAACCGAACTGGGTCTTCACGGGGCCGCGGATCTCACCCACGTTCATGCCAAACAAGGCATCGGCGAACGGGCCGACAAACTGCTGGCGATCCGCCCAGCCGAGATCGCCGCCCTTGTCGGCCGAGCCCGGATCCTGGGAATACTGTTTGGCCAGCGCCGCGAAATCCTTACCCGCCTTGGCCTGCGCATACACATCATCGGCCAGCTTCTTGGCGGCCGCCTCGTCCTTGTCGACAGGAATCAGGATGTGCCGGCCGTGTCGTTTCTCGGGCTCGTTGTAGCGGTCCTTGTTCTTCGTGTAGGCGGCCTTGATATCGTCATCACTCACGGTGATCTGCGCCGCCAACTGGTCGAGTCGCAATTCTGCGTAGTGCAGCTTCACGGACTCCGACGTCATGTACTGGGCGAGATGGGCTTTGTAGTAAGCGTCAACAGCCGCATCGTCGACCTGGACCGCGGCGCTGTACTTGTCAGGTGTCAACAGCGCGAAGCGCACTTCGCGCTGCTCGTCCCGAAGCGTGCGCGTGCGCTGCAGCTCACTGGGTGTCTGGAAGTCGGACATGACAATGCCGTTCAACAACTGGTTGCGCTGCTCGCGGCCGCGCAATTCAGATTCGTAGGCTGCCAGTGTGATGCCCGCCTGCGCCAAGCGCTCCTTGGCGACTTCGGCGGAATACTGGCCCTCGATCTGGAAGGCGGGCTCCTCGCGGATCGCCTGCATGACGGCCGCATCCGTGACCCGATAGCCCAGGTCCTTGGAGCGCTCGTTCAGCAGAACCTCGCGAATCAGGGACTCGAGAATCTGGTCCTGCAGCATCGCCTTCTGTTGGGGTGGAATCTCGCGGCCCAGGCGCTGCTGGTACTGGCTCTGCTGATTGAGCCAGGCGTTGCGCGCCTGCTCCACGGGAATCTTCTGGCCGCCCGCTTCCGCGGCGTAGGTGGTGCCGCCGGCATTGAAATTGACGAGGCCGTACGCGCCCCAGGCGGCAAATATCAGCGCCAGCAGTCCCAGCACCACGTACGTGAGCCATTTCTGGCTCTCCAGTTTGTCTCGAATGCTCTGAAGCATGTTCCGGCTTTGACCTGAAAAGAGAGTCGGGTAGCCGGTAATAGTACCAGAGGGTCAGGCGGCCGCGCTGGAGGCGCAATAATCAGTTAACGTTTGCGGGCACAGGCGTGCTGTGCGCGGATTCATGGTTGTACGACCCATGCAAGACTGGATTTCCTGCAGTCCCCCGAGCTCAGTGCCGCCATCAACCCGATGGGCGCGCAGTTGTCCATTCTGCGTGACAGCAAGGGCCACGACCTTCTCTGGAATGGCGATGCAAGCGTCTGGGCGGGACGCGCTCCGCTGCTCTTTCCCATCATCGGCGAGCTCGCCGGTGGTGCGTTGCGTGTCGGTTCCAAGGAATACAAACTGCCGCGGCATGGCTTTGCGCGCAACTCGGCGTTCCAGGTAGTCAGTACGTCCTCGAATGCCGCCACGTTCAGGTTGAGCGCCAGCGACTCCACGCGGGCGGTGTATCCATTCGCATTTCAATTGGATGTCAGTTTTGCGCTGGCGGGCGCGACCCTGGCCATCAAAAGTGCCGTGCGCAATCCCGGTGACACGCCGCTGACTGCAAGTGTCGGATATCACCCGGGGTTCCGTTGGCCCCTGCCCTACGGTCAGCCACGGGACGCGCACTTCATTGAGTTCGAGCGCGATGAAGGAAGATTCATCCGGCGGCTGGATGCTCATGGGCTGCTGGCGCCCAATGGCCAACCAACACCGGTTGTGGACCGGCGCCTGGTGCTCGATGACGCACTGTTCCGCGACGATGTCGTGATTTTCGACAACTTGCGCAGTCATTCCGTGACCTACGGTGCCGCCGTGGGCCCCCGCCTGCGCGTGGATTATCCCGATGCCACCTATCTCGGCATCTGGACGAAGCCCAACAACGCTCCGTTCATCTGTATCGAGCCGTGGCACGGGATTGCGGATACCGCCGGATTCACGGGCGCTTTCCAGGACAAGCTCGGTGTGTTCACCATCGCTCCCGGCGGGGCCCAGGAGTTGAATATGAGCATTACGCTGTTGGCTTGAAGCGCTCCTGCAACTCACGGACCAGCACGCGCTCGTTCTCGGAGTAGTCGATCGGCACGGTGACCAGATGCACACCGCCCCGGGAGAATGCGCTCTCCAGTGTGGGAACCAACTCGCCGATTTCGGTGACGCGAGTGCCCCGGGCGCCGTAGGCCGCGGCATATTGGACGAAATCGGGATTGCCGAAGGTCATACCAAAATCGGCGAACCGATCCACGGCCTGTTTCCAGCGGATCATGCCGTAGGCACCGTCCTCGAGGATCAGGACCACGAGGTTCAGCCTCAGGCGCATGGCCGTCTCCAGCTCCTGGCTGTTCATCATGAAACCGCCGTCGCCGCAGACCGCCATGACGCGCCGCTTCGGATACAACATTGCAGCGACCATCGCGGAAGGCAATCCCGCGCCCATGGTGGCCAGGGCGTTGTCCAACAGCAGTGTATTGGCCATCCGCGTGCGATAGTTGCGCGCGAACCAGATCTTGTACATGCCATTGTCGAGCGCAACGATGCCGTCCTCGGGCATGACCTTGCGCACGTCGTGCACGATTCGCTGCGGAGTAAACCGATCTTCCGTAGCGCGCTCCATGATGTGACCGAGAATCGGCTCGCGCAGCGGCAACAGTGCTTGTGCGTTGGGAATCTTTCCCCGCCACGTGATCGGCGAGAAGACGCAGTGAAGGCCCGATATCGCCGATTACTTCCGCCTGTGGAAAATAGACCTGCTCGACGGTCGCCGGCTGATAGCCCACATGGACGACCTTCGGTCCGCCCTTGCCCATGATGAATGGCGGCTTTTCAATCGTATCGTGACCGATGGTGACAATGAGATCGGCTCTTTCTATTGCATCGTGCACGTAATCTCGTTCGGACAGCGCAGCAGTGCCAATGTAGAGCTCAGTCCCACCCGGCACAGTGCCCTTGCCCATCTGTGTCGTGAAATACGGGATCCGGGTTCGCAACACAAACTGCGCGAGGTCCGACGTTGAGCGGGGACGGGATGCAGCAGCGCCCAGCATCAACAGTGGAGCCTTTGCGCTTGTGATGAGCCTGGAAGCGCGGATGATTGCTTCCGTGTTGGCTACGGGAAGCTCCAGAGAGTGCGGAGGTACGAGCGCGACGGGCTCGCATTCCTCACCCGCTATGTCCTCAGGCAGCTCGAGGTGTACCGGGCCGGGCCGTTCTTCCTCCGCAATCCGGAATGCTTCGCGCACGATCGTCGGAATTGTGTTCGGCGAGACGATCTGCCGGGATAGCTTTGTCAGGGGCCGCATTGCGGCCACCACGTCGACAATCTGAAACCGCGCCTGCCGTGACGACAGCACGCCTTTCTGGCCGGTGATCATGACCATCGGCATGGCGCCAAGCAGTGCGTACGCCGCTCCAGTGGTCAAATTCAGTGCACCTGGGCCGAGCGTCGTTATGCAAACACCGGGTTTGCCCGTGAGGCGTCCATACGTTGCCGCCATGAAGGCCGCGGCCTGCTCGTGGCGCGTGAGCACGAGCTGGATGGACGACTTCCGGATCGACTCGACCACGTCGAGATTTTCTTCGCCCGGAATCCCGAAGATTCGCTCCACACCCTCGTTTTCGAGGGCGGCCACCAGAATGTCAGCGCCTTTGCTCATGGCGTCGAAGAGTACCCTGTCGGCGGCGTTTACAGGCTGTTCAAGACGGTTTACTTCGCTCTTTCAATGAGTTGCACAGGGACGTCTCGACTGGTTCACGGCCCCGCGGCCCCCCGGGTGTCGATGTATTTGACAGTGCCGTGCTGCAACGCCCCTGGCACCGCGTTTGCGGGCCGCCGCGGCAGCCAAACGCGACCCAAAGCGGGTCCATTTCGTGGAGTGCGTCACACTTGGCGGGTTTTCGCCCCGCAACATGTTATATGGTGGTGTGCACAGCCATCGCTGGCATGTGGGTTGCAACTACCTGATCACGAGAACAACAACGAGTCTGCGGTTTAAAAAGAAGACAAGGATCTGACTGGCGTTCGATCGGAAGGTAGCGCCTGAAGATACCGGGTACGGACAAAAAACGAGACAAGCTCCTTCACACACGAGCATGCGACCGAAAGAAACCCCGCGTCAGCGGGGTTTTTTTTCGTCTGTGAGTCGCGGCAAGTGCTGCAACATCAGCGGCAGCAGTGTCTCGGAGGCAAGCGCGGCGCCGTGGGGATCGCGAAACTGATTGGCCAGCGCCAGGTGGGCGAATCCATGGACTATCGACCAGTTCGCCAGCAGGTAGCCGTAGGCGTTTTTTGACAGCTCGACATCGGGCGCAGTGTGCGTTGCAGCGCGTACCGCCCTTTCCAGCACCTCGTAAGACTGTTTGGCCACAGTCGCAAGCTCCTGGTTCGCCAGGTCGAGCTTTTCGTGGCGAAACATGAGTTGGAACCGTGCCGGCTGTTCGAGCGCGAAGCGCACGTAAGCCAAGCCCTGTTCGTGGAGCCGCCGCACTGGATCGGGGCCGGCCGCCGCGTCGGCTCGCGCCAGTGCCGCGCCAAACTCCTGAAATCCCAATAGCGCTACCGCGGTCAAAAGGCCGCGCGCGTCTTCGAAGTGATGCGCGGGCGCCGCCGGCGACACGCCCGCCCGCCGCGCGGCTTCCCGCAACGTGAAGCCATCCACGCCCTTTTCCAGAAGGATCGCCTCCGTCACTTCCAGCAGCTTCTGACGCAAGTCGCCGTGGTGATACGCCGCCCGCCGCGCCTTTTTGGGCGTCCGCGTCGATTTAATCTTGACACTGTTCATATTGAGCCCGTAAGATATCTAAACAGTGTTCAGATTAACTGACGGGAGAGGGCTCATGCAAACGGCGACGGAACGGGCAGGCTCCAGGGTCATTGCACGGTCGCGGTGGGGCTTTGGGTTCGTGGTGGTGACGGCGGTGGGCGTTGCTCTCTGGTCGGAGCGGTTCCTTGGGGTGTTCGCCGGCGCGTGGCCGTTCATTGACTCCGGCATCCGGGGTGTGGTGTCCGCCTTCCCGATGCGCGCCCTCACCCACATGCTGATCGCACCGCTGGCGTTACTGCTGGGGCCCTTCCACTTCATTGCTTCGATTCGCGCGCGGATGCCACGTCTTCACCACTACATGGGGCGCATCTACGTGGCCAGTTGCGTGATTGCCGGTATTGCGGGGTTCGCGACGGCGCTGCACGCCTCCGGTGGGCCGGTTGCGGGCTGGGGCTTCGGAATTCTCGCAGTCCTGTGGGTAGCCACGTCAGTGGGCGGCATGTTCGCCGCCATGCGCCGCCGCTTCGAGTTGCATCGGTTGCTGATGACACTCAGCTATGCGATGACCTTCGGGGCGGTCACACTGCGGCTGCAGATCCCGCTCGGTTTCATGTTGGGATATTCAGGATATCCGCAAATGTCAGTCTGGCTCGCCTATACCTCGTGGATACCCAACGTGTTGATGGTGCTCGCCTGGTTCGCCTTGCGGCGGCGAAGCTGCAGCCGAGCCGGCTCGAGGCGCCGGACACCCCGCCTCAGTCTTCCGGTAGAGCGGCACCGTCAGTTTGAATTGTTACCATTGCGCGGATGAAGATAGTCACCCGCGTTGCACTGGTCCTGGGCCTCGTGGCGCTGATTCTGCTGGTCGTTCACAATGACATCCAGTCGATCGTGCGCCTGCTGGGGCAGGCCGGGTGGCTGCTGCTGTGCCTGGTCCCTCTGCACTGCATGCCACTCGCATTGGATGTCATGGGATGGCGGATGCTGATCCCCGAGCGCATCGATCTCGCCACTCTGTTCAGCATTGCGGCGGTACGTGAGGCCATCAACCGGCTGCTGCCGGTCGCGAATATCGGCGGTGAAGTGGTCGGCGCACGATTGTTGGTACGCCGCGGCGTGAGCTACCCGGTTGCGGTGGGCAGCATCCTGGTGGAGACCATGCTGACAATCCTGTCGCAGGGACTATTCCTCGTGGTGGGGCTGGCCTGCCTGTTGCGGGCGACCGAGCACTTCGAGATGACCGGTGTGGCGATCACAGCCGTGCTGGCCGCTACGATCATTGCTTCGCTTCTGTTTTGGGTACTGCGCTCCGGGCTGTTCTTTCGTGGCGTTCACCGTCTCGCCGGAAAGACCATCGGCGCACTCGCCGAAGTGGACACGACCACGCGCGAGCTTGCATCCCAGCAAGGTCGGCTGGCGAGGGCGATCGCCTGGCAGGTCGCGGGTCTGATCAGTGGCGCGGCAGAGACCTGGCTCGTGCTTCGCTGGCTGGCACATCCCGTGAGCGTTGAAGGCGCCGTCGCGCTGGAAAGTTTCACGCTCGCTGCACGGAGTGTCTTCTTCCTCGTACCGGCGGGGCTCGGTGTCCAGGAGGCCGGCCTGGCGGGAGTGGGCAGCCTGCTCGGCATCAGCAGTGATGTCGCGATTGCACTGTCACTCGCCAAGCGGGCGCGCGAAATCCTGTTCGGGCTGCCGGTGCTGGCGGCGTGGCAGTTGCAGTGGGGTGGCGGTGGTACTTCTGCGCGAGCCTGAATCAAGTGACCTGCAGGTCATTCAGTGCGACTGCACACGGGGCAGTCGACCGCTGGCAAGGCCAGCGCGCGCGGCGTGCACAAGACGCTGTTCCGCAGACATGACCGCTCCTACAATCCACCCATCGAGATTTTCCGGTTGGTCGCCGGAGCTCGCCTTTTGGTTCCGATGGGCCTGTGAACAACTGCAAGACAGTGTTGCCGCGCGCATACAGTCGCTACCTTTCACCATGCTTTCCGTTACAAACGGCATGCCAAGTTCGTGACAAAAGGCTTGCAGACGCGATTTTGCCACATTACTTTGTTATACAAAGTTCATATTTGCCGTGAGGGCATTCGACGGATGAAGACACTTTTTTGCAAGCCCCTCCTTCGAGGGTTTTGATGGGGGCGCCGGTTCCCGCTACCAGGCTAAACGTGAGGTACGCTCTTTCTGGTTCCCGACCTGGCTGGCCCAGCCGGCCGCCCTCGTTCCGGACTCGCGGCTCCTGGATGCTCCCGCGGACGGACTTTCGGTAGAGGCCACCCTGAAGATCGCCCTGCTCTATGAGCTGGTCATCATTCACACGAGCACGCCGTCGTTCCCGACGGACGCCCGCTTCGCTGAGTTGCTCAAGCAACAGAACCCCCGCGTCCGGGTCGGCATGGTGGGCGCCAAGACCATGGTGGACCCGGAGGGTTCGCTGCGGGCCACAACCGCCATCGACTTTGTCTGCCGCGAAGAATTCGACTACACCTGCCGCGACCTCGCCAGCGGCATGCCGCTGAGTGAAATCAAGGGATTGTCCTATCGGGATGCCGCCGGCCAGGTGATTCACAACCTGCCGCGGCCGATGATTGAAAACATGGACGAGCTGCCGTTCGTGGCGCCCGTGTATAAACGGGACCTCACCATCCGGAACTACTTCATCGGCTATCTGAAGCATCCGTACGTCAGTCTGTACACCGGACGCGGATGCCGCTCGAAGTGCACTTTCTGCCTGTGGCCGCAGACGGTCGGCGGGCATCGCTACCGTGTCAGATCAGCGCGCAACGTGCTCGATGAGGTGCGTTGGATCAAAGAGAACATGCCTGAAGTCCAGGAGATCATGTTCGACGACGACACTTTTACCGACTCGTCCAATCTGGCGCGCGTCGAAGAGATTGCGCGCGGCATGGGCGAGCTCGGCATGACGTGGAGCTGCAACGCCAAGGCCAACGTGCCCTACGAGACGTTGAAGATCATGAAAGAGAACGGGCTGCGACTGTTGCTCGTAGGCTACGAGTCCGGGGACGACCAGATACTGCACAACATCCGCAAAGGCCTGCGCACCGACATCGCACGCCGCTTCACAGCGGATTGCCGCGAGTTGGGTATCATCATCCACGGCACCTTCATCCTGGGACTGCCGGGCGAGACCCAGGACACCATCGCGAAGACGATCGAGTTCGCCAAGCAGATCAATCCGCACACCATCCAGGTTTCCCCTGGCAGCAC